>JANVCL010000008.1:4461996-4477285 GCA_026546855.1 Erythroxylum incrassatum | reverse complement strand
ATTCTTAATAAAACTTTGTTTTTTTATTTAGTTTTGATATGAAAATTTTTGTAAAATTTATATTTTATTTGGGCCCCGCATGTCTCTGTCCTTGGCTCCGTCACTGATCCTATAATTACATGTACCTATGGTAACATTTGTACTTTCCATACATTTCCTCACTACATCACCTACAATACCATCATACCCAATCCTCATTCTTTTGATCCCATGTCTTTCACTTAAGTCAACAAAAATTTTCATTGACGACAAGCCATACTCGATGAGTTTAATGCTCTTCATTACAATCACACCTAGAACCTTGTCTCCCTTCCTCTAGATACAAACATTGTTAGTTGTAAATAGTTTTTTTGTATCAAAAGACGTCATGATGGTTCTATTGAGTGTTATAAAGCGCCTTATTACCAAAGGCTATCATCAAACCCTAGACATTGATAATACTACCACTTTTACTCCAGTAGTTAAAAACACCATTATTCATACTATTCTCACCCTAGCTCTTTCTAACAATTGGCCAATTTGCCAACTTGACATTAATAATACCTTCCTTTATGGTTATCTTCAATAATCAGTTTATATATCTCAACCTCCTAGTTTTATATATCCCCATCATCCTCGTTATATGTGCCAACTTCGTAAAGCCTTATATGATTTCAAACAAGCACCATTTACTTGATTTCATTGCTTTAGTTAAAAACTTCTCAACATCAAATTTGTTTCCTCTAATATAATACATCTCTCTTCATACACAAAACCACATCCCACTTAACCTACCTTTTATTTATATGGATGATATCTTAGTCATAGACTCATCACCCTTCTTCATAATGTACCTTATTCATGATCTCAACTCCTCCTTCTCTAACAAAGACTTAAGTTCTCTCTATCATTTTCTTGGTCTTGAAATCAAACCTACATCCTATGGTTTCCTATGCACGCAATCTCAATACACCAAAGACCTTCTTCTCACATCTCTCAACAAATCCAAACCTACGCCTGCGCTTATGATTATCACCCCCACTCTCCCATTTCCTAAAAATCTTAGTACTCCTCTCACAGATCCTACTGAATATCTAAGCACTATTAGTGCTCTTCAATACCCTTTTCTTACCCATCCTAATATCTAATTTGTCGTAAACAAAATCTCTCAATTTTTTCAATGCCTTAATGACATCCAATGGATCAGCCAAATGTATTATGCGCTATCTTTACACTACAATCTCTCATAGGCTTCACTTCACCAGGTCCACCTCACTTTCCTTACATGTTTACTGTGATGTTGACTGGGCAATCTCATCTCTTTGAGCTTTAAGAAACAACTTACTATTATGTGATTTAGCACTAAATTTGAATATAGGAGCATTGCTCTCGCTTTTGTCGAGCTTTGTTGGATATCTTCTCTTCTTGGATTGCCACATCTTAAGCCTACCCAATGGTGTGATAATCTTAGCACTACCTTTCTTGCTTCAGATCACTTTTCCTATGCATCACCAAGCACATTGAAATTGATATACACTTTCTTCGATATTTGGTTGCCCTACAAGCCTGCACATCCGCCACATTGCCTCTACTAATCAGATCGTTGATGTCATCTTCTACCTTTCATCATCATCGGGACAAGCTCACAACATCGTCCAATCATGCGCTTGAAAAGTCTGATAACATATTTAAACTATATCTCTAATTTAGTCCTTACCCTTTATACTCATAATTTCTAATCTTTTTAGTTGTATTTTTCATGTCATACCAATCTTGTATTCCACAACATTATATATTCATCTACAACATTATATATTCATCATTATCCACTCCATAATTCAATTAGTGAAAAACACCGATACTCCATTATTTTCAATACACTATCAAGACTAAATAAAACAATACTATTTTTGATAAGTTTAACAAACGACATGATCCTAATTACCTCAGATGATACAATCCAAAATGAACCTATCGTGGTAGCCTAATTTTCATTTCTTCTACGAGTATGTTGGGGACAGAAGACTAAGCCCATTCAAGTTCGATCACATGAATTGTTTTTCAATAAAAAGTAGGCACATGCTTATCACCTTTGAATGCTTACATTAATTCAATGACTTTTAATCTCTCGGCCTTTTCATTGGGGCTTCTAGTTTGGAATAAACAAGAAATCACCCAAAAAAAGGGGAGACAGACTTAAATGTCCATCGTCATGATGTTTTGTGTTGGAGCGAAGGAAAATGGTTGGTCCTTTGAAAATTCTTTTGATGATATCTGAATATCTGTTTAACATACCCAACAATTTCATTAGACGGAGTTTCATCTTTGATTTTTATTCTTTTTTCTAGAACAAGAAAACCCAAATTCTTGTTATTATGATACTGTTATTCTGTAAAAGTCAGGGGATTCAATCGTTTAGGTTCAACTTGACCATCATGTCTGTGGACATGACAGGAAAGGGATCATAAGGGGATGATGGATTTTAGTAGTTCGGTTAGCCACCAAGAACTTCCAAGTCTTTCCTAACCAATCACATCAATTTAGGACTTTTGATCAAACGAAACTGAGTTAGTCTCAATGGGGTATAACCAAGAAGCCAGAATTCTTCCAAACGCCAGGAACTTTCAAGTATTTCCTAACCAATCACATCAATTTAGGACTTTTGATCGGATGAAACAATTAGTCTCAAAGCAAATAATAACACTGTTTCTTCTTCTTCAGTACAATTGCAAATGTGGACGCATAGGCAAAGGCACCATAGCTAACACGTTAAACTAACAGAGCTTTTTCATAGATAGCTGAAACCTGAAAGCCTCGCATATAATTACATTTGACACCAAAACCAAGTCCAAGCACGGGAGCTCATGCTAATCAATAGACAGAAAACTACAGACAATAATTTTCAGGAACAAAATTTTTTCACCACAGAGGTGATAGGTGGAAAGATGGGAGTTTGAAAATTGTTGACAATTAATTATGATTATGAACCACACCTATTGTATAAGGTATGTTTTGTTGCAAGTTGAGCTAGATCGCGTAGTTAACCAGCCGCAATTGATGTCATACTCCCAAGTGCTAAAAAGTTCCCCCAACTACTTGCTCCATGGTTACCATTTATCAGCAGTCTGAAGCGAAAGTGATGTTTAAGCAACTCTGATAGTGTGGAGTGAAAAACAATATGCCCCAAAGAGTAAATTCATGTCCTATTTTATTCACAATTGAACATATGAGATGAAACCAAAATGCTTAGGGGAAATGCCTTCTGAATCACAGTGAAGAGGCTGACTGCAAGCTTTTACCGCCTGCTTTCTGTTCCTCAACTTGGTAGAAGTCCTGTAGGGCCATCATATCAATAGTGCAGGATTGCAAGGTTTTTATTGCCTCTGCAGTTGCCAAAGCACCAGCCACGGTTGTTATTATAGGGACTTTGTATGCAAGAGCCATCCTCCTCAGCTGTCGGCCATCGATCTGATCTAGTGCATCCCCAGAGCTTGTGATCACCATTAACTGAATTTGCCCATTGGCAAGCATATCTCCAGCATGGGGCCGCCCTTCATGCATCTTTAGCACACGCTCAACTGGGGTACCTTTCAACTCAAGAAAGTGAGCAGTTCCTGAAGTTGCAATGATTCTGAAACCAAGCCCTAGAAAGGCCATGGCAAGCCTTTCAAGATGAGATTTTGTCAAGTCATTTAAGCTCAGGAAGACAGTGCCTGAAACTGGTAGCTTCTGCCCGGCAGCAATTTGAGCCTTCGCAAATGCAATAGCAACCACAAAAGCTATACCCATTACCTCACCAGTGCTCCTCATTTCAGGTCCTAGCAACACATCACAGCCCGGGAATTTCTCAAAAGGAAGGACTGCTTCCTTAACAGCCACATGTGCAGGGATCACCTCCTTTGTGAAACCTATATCATTAAGTGACTTACCAGCCATCACCAGAGCAGCATATTTAGCTAGTGGATGGCCTATTGCCTTGGAGACAAACGGGACTGTACGAGAGGCACGAGGATTTGCCTCCAAAAGGAAAACCTCCCCAGCAGCCGTAATTGCATATTGGCAGTTCATAAGCCCACAGACATTAAGACTTTTTGCCAATTGTATAGTCCAAGACCTAATTGTTGCTAAACATGAAGATGAGACAGTTTGTGTGGGGAGAATACAAGCAGAGTCACCAGAGTGAACACCAGCCTGCTCAATGTGCTCCATTATTCCACCAATCACCACATTACCACGCAAATCTGCCAGTGCATCTACATCAATTTCAATAGCATCTGATAAATATTTGTCAATTAATACAGGCCTTTCTGGATCCACCTTGACAGCATTTTCCAGATAAGTCACAAGTTTATCATCACTGTATACAATCTCCATTGCTCGGCCACCTAACACATAAGAAGGACGGACAACTACCGGGTAACCTATGTCTGATGCAATGGAAAGAGCATCAGCTTCGCTCTTAGCAATGCCTCCTTTTGGCTGTTCAATCTTCAATTCCTTCAGAATAGCATTGAACCGCTCTCTGTCCTCAGCAGCATCAATAGAGTCAGGAGATGTACCCCAAATGCACACAAGCCCATTGCCACTGGCCCTTTCAGGCTTGTTCTCATCTAGATACTGTTGGATAGGCAAAGCTAGCTTCAGTGGTGTTTGACCTCCAAACTGTACAATGATGCCATCTGGTCGTTCCAAATCAATAACATTTAAAACATCTTCAACTGTCAATGGTTCAAAATATAGGCGATCACTTGTATCATAATCTGTGGACACCGTCTCAGGATTTGAATTCATCATAATTGTCTCATATCCTGCATTCTGCAGAAAGGAAAGCAAGTCAAAAATTATAACCCACACAAGCACGATGCTCTCCATATGGCTCATAAAGTTATATAGCTTAATGATAACTAGGAAATTTTGGACTTTGCCCCCAAGTAAAGACTCGCCACAATAGGTAACGAAGAGTATGAATATTCAAAATTTTGTGAACAGCGGAGGAATTATTTTTCAACATGGATTCAGTGAATTCAGGCGACAGAAGGCCAACTAAATTAACCACATGTTTTTGGTTTCCATGTCCAAAATCCCAATCAAGATTGTTGCTTCATCAGAAATTCAGTCAGAAGACACAAGCTATAAAACTGCAATGATCAACACCTTTGTTACTGCTCAAGTTCCTGGAATTAATTGGATGCGTATATTTATTTATAATAAAGTACCTTCCTTCCTCTGTACTCAAAACAAGTCACTTTAGAAACATATATTCCATTCAAATGCCACATTAACCAAATATACTCTAAGGACCACGCATATTTCTTATATTTTGCAATATACAGTCCACAGATATGTTTAAAAGGAGAAAATGATAGGTATACAGCAGATTGACTAATTAACCACCATTTTCATGTAGGTAAAATCTGACATCAGGGTATCCTTTAGGCTCTTTACTTAATATCTATTTTTTCTTCTTTTCTTGTATGGAATGGGAGATGGGGTATAAAGAAAACTAGACAAAGGTCAGGCACAAACCTGAAGGGCAAAAGATGTGTGGCAACAGCAGTAATCAAACTCTATCCCTTGACCAATACGGTTGGGTCCTCCACCTAAGATCAAAACCTTCTTCCTTTTGGTGGGAGCTGATTCACACTCTGTGTCATAGGAGGAGTACATATAAGGAGTATTAGCCTCAAACTCCGCAGCACAAGTGTCTACTCGCTTATATGCTGGAGAAACTCCAAAAGACAGGCGTTTCAGTCGCACTTCCTTCTCTGTAGACTTGGTTACAAATGCTATCTGTTTATCACTGAAACCACGTTTTTTAATTTCATAGAAGTCATCTTTTGTGAGACTAGACAAGCTTCGAGCCATAAGATACTGTTCAACGTCAACCAATTCTTTAAGCTGAGTGAGGAACCATTTGTCAATGCAACTTAGTTCATAAATCTCATCAATTTTCATCCCTTTCTTCATTGCAGCATAAATGGAATGGATGCGATCAGGACTTGGAACTCGAAGATTGTACTTTAATTTATCCCAGTCCCAACCAAGTTCCTTAACTTCTGCACATCCCCATCCTGGGTATCCACACTCCAAGGATCTAACTGCCTTCTGAAAGGATTCTTGAAATGTCCGGCCAACTGCCATTGATTCGCCAACAGATTTCATCTGGGTTGTTAGTAATGGCTCAGAACCAGGAAATTTTTCAAATGCAAACCTGGGGATCTGAACAAATATAAGAAAAAACTTCTTGATATTATTAATTATTAGAAAATGAATTACAAATACAGTATGAGGAAAATAGGATTTAGCGCGTATTGTCCAACAGGTTGAAATGATAGAGAAGATGATTGACCAAATCTACAAGCAGAACACTCCACATTTGAAAGCCTTGACAATGATGAAAATTTATTTCAGTCATACATTCAAAGCAGCATACGATTTCAAAGAGAAAACAATTATCTTCATAAAATAAGAAATGTAGTTTACAACACAAATTACAAGCTGTCTTGATCCTCAAAGTAGCAACAGAAGATGCTGAATGTCAAAGAAAAGAACACTAATATGCAGTCAATTAAACCATTTCAACGAGTTAAACTCCACAAGCAGTTGCTTTTCTAGAACTACAAATCACTGCCACAAAACAATGTGAAAACTTGTGAAATTAACACTAGACCACTTTTTCCATAAGACCCTATATTACAACAGTCAGACCCAAGCCAATCTTTACATATAGAACTTCACATTTAAATTCACAATTTCAATACCTTTCATCAAGGACTAAAGAATCATCATCTAAAGAAAAACCAATATGAAAAATCACTAAAGCGTACAATAAACCTAACAAACAAAAGTTTAAGCCAATAATTCTACTTTCCTGATGACTAAATTTAGTCATCATTTCTTAGCAGGCTCGTTGAATTACTCCTTTTTCCAGTATTTTAAATGAGTGTGCTCATATAAACTGTTAGAATGTGTGCCTAGTATAGGAAACAAGGTAAAAGCTCAAATAAATCACCTTACCTTTGTTACAACATAATCAATAGAAGGCTCAAAACTTGCCGGTGTCTTCTTAGTTATATCATTGGGAATCTGGTCCAGTGAGTAACCCACAGACAACTTAGCAGCCATTTTCGCTATAGGGAAGCCAGTGGCCTTGGAGGCCAAAGCAGAAGACCTCGAAACTCTAGGATTCATCTCAATCACCATAACCTCACCATCCACAGGATTCACCGCAAACTGCACATTAGACCCTCCACACTCCACACCAATCTCTCTAATAATCTTAATTGAATAGTCCCGCAACCGTTGGTACTCTTTATCAGTCAAAGTCTGAGCAGGAGCCACCGTGATTGAATCCCCAGTATGTACTCCCATAGGATCAAGATTCTCAATCGAGCAAATGATCACCACATTATCAGCCAAATCACGCATTACTTCCAATTCATACTCTTTCCAACCTAACAATGACTTCTCCACCAACACCTGAGAAGTCAAACTAGCAGCCAAACCAGCTTTACAAATAGCCTCAAACTCCTCTTTATTGTATGCAATACCACCACCAGTACCACCTAACGTATATGCAGGCCTAATAATCAAAGGAAACGAGCCAATTTCACCAGCAATCTCGATACACTCATCCAGTGTATTCCCAATCCCAGACGGCGGCGTCTTCACTCCAATATTCTTCATTGCTTGCTTGAAAAGATCTCTGTCCTCAGCCTTCTTAATCGCATCAAGCTTAGCTCCAATCAACTCCACATTATACTTATCCAGAGCACCACTCTCCGCCAAAGCTACCGCGAGATTCAAAGCTGTTTGACCGCCCATTGTAGGCAACAAAGCGTCAGGTCGCTCCTTTTGTATAACCTGCTCAACTAACTCCGGAGTCATGGGAGTAATGTAAGTCCGGTCAGCCATTTCCGGGTCGGTCATGATTGTTGCCGGGTTTGAATTGATCAAGACAACCTCGTATCCTTCTTCCCTCAACGCTTTACAAGCCTGAGTACCCGAATAATCGAACTCGCAAGCTTGTCCAATCACAATAGGACCTGCACCAAGTATCATTATTTTCTTCAAATCTGTGCGCTTGCCCACTTTATCAAACATCCCAATCTCTGTTTTCGTTGTTTCCGGACTCGTCTTTTGGCTGCACCGAGCTGAGTTCACTCTCTTGCTCAGTTTGGAGTAGCGAGTGACACGAAGAGGCCATGGTTGGAGCTTCAGCGAGCTAAAGTTCTTGTCTTTATAAAGAAAGATCCGAGAACCGGCGACTTTGGGCACAAAGGATTTGGGAAACAAAGACTGACTCGTCAAGTCACAGCTCGAGGCCAGCTTTTCAGCGAAAAGGGCCATTTGGGGTGACCGGAATGAGTTTGTTTCACAGAGAAAACGAACAAAAGACAGATGACTATGGAGGATTGCGGTTGTGACTGGTGAGATAGAGTGGCGAAGAACAGAGGATGGAAAAGTTGTGTTTATGGACGTCAGTGTAAGCTATGTGCTTTTGCACTGATTAAACAAGCATTTTAGGGTTTTGGAGGATCAAAGTGACAGTGTTCTGTTCTGAACTTCTGATCTTAATTTAGGACATGCCGTGGCATGACCATGATGTTATAAAGTAAATTATGTGACTTCTGAGTTCTGTCCTTCTGCACATTTTTGTACGTGCTGTTTCTAATCTAATTAACTTTATTATTTAATTTAAATTTATTTAATACGTAAGGTAAATAACAGCTAAACTTTTTCGCCTCCGTGTCTTAACAAAATTTTTATAAGCAAATTGATGATATTATATTTTTTATTTTTTAATTAAAAAAACAGTTTGGACGTGACCATTATCATACTTAATTTAAAGATGTCGGCTTTTTTTTAATTAAAAAAAACACAGTTTGAGCTGGCCGTTTGCATCCTTATCTATAAGGCATGTCAGTTAGCGCATCAACACTTAGAAAGAACAAAGACATATTGCCTTTCTTATTTTTTTGCTGGCACTCAATTATGATTACATGAATCCTGACGTAAAATAGCGTCAGATTCAGTAAGAAGTTACTGTTGGTGAATCGTGATAGTTACCGTGAATTGCAGAATCACAGGTACGTAAATGGACATTCAAAAAGGGGCCGAACCCTGCCCTTTATATTTTAGGTTTTTTTTTGGACAGAAGGATTGTGTTCAGCGTATATTATTGATATCTATAATTAAAACATTATACAAAAAGGAGGACATATCCTCTATTTAAAATTAGGCATAGAATTAGTTGCCTTAACAATCGTATAGGCATCTTGATTCGTTAATTTTTTAACAAACGCAAATGAGGTAAGTGAGAGCTCTTGAAGTAGAGCTTTACAATCCTGAATGATCATAGAAAAATATAAAGAAAAATCAAGTGTGGATTACAAAAATTAAGTAACGACTTGACAATTCGTTTCTACGCAAATCGAAAAGAAGGATAATGTTTTTATCCAACTTAACGCTTTCTGAAAATAAAAGACTTCTTTGACTTGTAGATCTCGCCAACTTGGTGGTAGCGTCGTGACTTTCCCAACACAAGTAGAAAATAGCAGATATCACTAAAATTTAACAGAACAGAAAGAAATAGTATTTTCATATTAAGATAGACATTAATTAATAAGTTGATTTATTAAATAATAATCACAACTAAAAAACAAATGGTTTATGTCCTCGTCAGCATCGTGGCAAAAGACATAAATTGTGTCAGACCATCGGCATTTTGTATTGAACCTATTCTTAATGGCTAATCAAGTAATAATGGATGCTTTGGGGTCATGGAAATTTTCCATGTAAGATTGTACCAAGGGACCACCATTGTATCATTTTTGAAAATACGATGGCAAGATTCGTTTGTGAAGACTCCTCTGATCAGATGTAGTGTCCAGTATATTAAACCAACCATATTTGTATCCCCTAGTTGAGGAATATGCTCCTAATTAGAATAGAAACTTAACTTCCATAGGCAGTCGATTTCGCAGGTGTGTGAGAAGGGTTGATAATTAGAGGGCTAATATCTAGCATTATCAAACCAAATCCAGGTGTTTCCTCCACTGTTAACTCTATGTTTAATATGGGTATGTAGCAGTTGCATTATCTTCGACAATGCATTGAAGTACCCTGAGTAATGATTGGAGGTATCAAGTTGCCATAAAGTTTGGTTTTGAAGATGAACTTGATGGACTCGTTTTAATTTGTCCATAAAGGTTCCTTATCAAAAAACAGTCTCTAAATTATTTTGCTAAGAAATATTTTTTGTACAAAAACGGTGGGATGGATGTTAGATTATTTAATGGCCCATGTCACTTATAGACGTGAGTCTAATAAAAAGAATTTAAGATAATAATTATTGAGTATTAAAGCCTTGATCTCAAATAGGTTTAAAACTCTTTCCCTCTCTCTTTTAAAAATCAACATGATAGTTGATTATTTATAAGTTCCAGAAAAGTTATCAAAGAGGTTTTTAAACCATTGAAGAAACAAATCAAAGGAGAGAAGAAGAAAGGGAATTAATCTTGACAAATACTATCATAGATTCAGGTACAATTTAATAAATCGATCCATAAATGTCTAACAATTGGTATCAGAGTAAGGTGTTGCATTATTTGTTGTCTGCCATCATCAACTATTCGTTTCGTTTTTGGAATGGTTGTTTTCTGTATTTTTAATGGCATCGTTGTCTTCGTATACGACATCTTACCATAAACAAAAAACACAGAAATAGAAACGAACCACAATTTCTTGATGAATTTTAGATGTTAATATAATCAATTTTCTAAGGACTTAAACCCCATTCTCAATGCTTAACCAAAACAAAATATAGATGAATGGACCAAAACAAACTATGGATGGATGGTTTAGAGTGAGAAACTCACATGGGTTTGCTTCGTTGTTTTGACCACTGAATAAGTAAATGGTGGATCTCATTATTGTTGGCTCAAGCCAAGAGATGATTCTGGAAAGGAATTGCAAGAAGAATCCATAGAAGAAAGAAGATGTTAGAATTAAAAAAAAAACAATCAGACGAAAATAGTGGTGTCACCTGCAAAAAATGAGGCACGTTTCGTCACCTGAGGAAGATGAGACGCGTCCGTAGAGCAAAGACCAACGCAGGCACGTGGTGTGCACGCACCCGTCGAGTCATATATATTTTTTATTTTTAAAATAATTTTATGGGTTTGAATATTGATCCTATTTAAGAGATTTTATTTTGGGTCATAACTCATAATTCATTAATTAATTGATAATTTAAATTAATTAATAAAGTAATCAATTAGTTAATTTAGGTTTATATGCATAAAAGTTGCGCTTATGTTTGCTATACATAATATAATTTTGTGTTATGTTATGTTTTAATTGGTACTTTAACTATTTATATTATGCTATGCTTGGAATTACATTTTATTATTATTATTATATGTTGAATGCGCTACATGACAGTATAGTAATTTAGAATAGTTTGTTAGTCGCTAAAGTGACCAAACTAATTAAATTAAAATTTTTCATATATGATAATTGTCAAATTAAATGTTTATTGCTTGGAAAGCTTGTTAGTCACCAAAGTGACCTAGCTTGAAAATATTAATCATTTATTGTGAATGTTTTAATTATTCATTATGATATGATACTAAATGACATAAAGGTTAAACTGAACAATTGAGATTATTAATTATAACGCTAAGAGGTCACTCAAAGGTGGACCATTGCTTATAATTAATGATATTAAAGGGATGCTATCAAAATATTTGATTAATATGATTATATATCAAAACATAACATGCATGTTGACTAGAATATGATTGATTGTCCATTATAGTGAACTATATTTGCATCATGATAAGTTATAGTTATGTATTTAGATTTCACCCAAAGGAGAATTAAAATGCATAATTAAAATGCATTAGTTAGTTTGAATCCATTTAGGATTACTCAAAGCATTAATATGCTAGTTATATGTTGTGTTTGTAGCATCTACTAATTTATTTACTTTAGGAAATGAGCTAATCAAGTTCAATGGTCTGAACTATGCTGATTGATCCAAACAATTCCAGTTCCAACTGGGTGTAATGGATTTGGACTTGGCCATAGTTTCAAACGCAAGGCATGCAGCCATAACTGAGACTAGTTTTGAAGCTAACAAGTCTTATTATGAGTCTTGTAAACAGTTTAACAAGCTGAGCTTGAATTTGATGCGAATGATGATCGCCGAAAATGAAAAGCCATCAATGCCTAAAAGAGACAATGCAAAGGATTTCATGTTGAAGCTTAAAGAATACTCTCAATTTGATATAGCTGACAAGTCTATAGTAGGGACTTTAATGAGTGAGCTGATGACCAAAAAGTTTAACTGGTTACAACCTATTTATGATCATGTGACACATATGTCAAATCTAACTGCAAAGCTGAAATCCATGGATATGGATATAAGTAAGTCCTTCCTTATACAGTTCATTATCAACTCACTTCCTCTTTAGTTCGGCCAGTTCCAGGTGAACTATAACACCATTAAGGAAAAATGGAACCTTCAAGAGATTAAAGTCATGTTGGTTCAAAAGGAAGGGAGATTGAAGAAAATGAAGGACCACTCCATTCATCTCACATTTCATTAAGGGGTTAGTAGCAGCAAGAACAAACTAGAAAGAAAGGCAAAGATAAGGACAAAGCTCTCGATAAAGTTAATAAGTGTCGAATCCATAAAGATAAGAGGTGTCCCTTCTGCAAAAAGCCTAGTCACTTTAAGAAGAATTGTCCTAAAAGAAAGGCTTGGTTCGAAAAGAAAGGTACATACTATATCTCAGTATGTTTTGAATCAAATCTTATTGAAGTGCCTAATAATACTTGGTAGTTAGATTCTGGTGCAACTACTCACGTGTCACATGTTAAACAGGGATTCCTTTCAATCAAGACCATAAATGGAACTGAAAAGTTCTTGTATATGGGGAACAAAATGAAGGCACGAATAGAGGGCATTGGGACGTATAGATTGATTTTGGACACTAGGTTTCTCTTGGATCTAAAAAAAATTCTTTATGTTCCTGACTGTGCTAGAAATTTAGTTTCTGTTGCAAAGTTAGATGATGATGATTTTAACTTTAAGATTGGAAACCGTGTATTTTCTTTATATAAACACAAGTACTATTATGGTTCTGGTACTTTAATTTCTCGTTTATATCGTTTCAATCTTGATGTTGATTTTATTGAATCTCTGTTTCATGCTGACCATATTATAGGAAATAAGCGTAATGCACATAAGGAATGTTCTGCTTTTTTGTGGCATAAAAGATTAGGTCATATGTCCAAGGAAAGGGTATAGAGGTTAGTGAAAAATGAAATCTTACCTTGATTGGATTTTGCTAATTGAATATATGTGTGGATTACATTAAAGGTAAGCACACCAAATATATATCAAGGAATCCAACCATAAGAAGTAGCGAATTACTTGAATTAATACACACTGAAATCTGTGGTCCTTTTGACGTTCCTTTTTAGGCGACAAAAAATATTTCATTACCTTTATTGATGATTTCTCACGATATGATTATATTTATCTGCTACATGAGAATTCTCAATTTGTAGACATACTAGAGGTGTTTGTTAATGAGATAGAAAGACAATTAGATAGAAAAGTAAATACAGTGAGGTCTAATAGAGGTGGCGAATATTATGAAAAATTTGATGAAAGTGGACAATGTCCAGGTCTATTTGCAAAGTTTCTTGCAAGTCGAGGTATATGTGCGCAATATATAATGTCTGGTACATCACAACAAAATGGTGTAGCTGAAAGGCGAAATCGTACTCTTATAGATATAATTAAGAGTATGTTAAGTTATAGTATTGTACCTGGTCGGGTCGGCCTAAGAAGGTCCGGCCTAATGAGGCCCGACTTCAAGCCCAGGCATTAACAGCCCGATAGCAGGAGATCGTCTCCCATGCAAACACGATGATTCACGCAGAGATCTAAACCTAATGGCAACCTACGGCATATATAAGGTATTATTCTACCCTAATGGAGGTACGAACTCATAACCCTAGTTGTCTCTTTGTTCACCAAAAACCTGAATTCTCCAAAAAGACTGACTTGAGCATCGGAGGGGCCTTCCGGAATATAACCCCCGGAGAGTCTTTGCTTATTTTGCAGGTACACAACAGTGACGAACCACCAAAATTATGGATCAAAACAAGGAGGCTCCAGATCAGCAAAATCCGGCTGAACCAGTTGGCGCCCACCGTGGGGCCCAGCGTTAGGGCACCACGTCCAGAACCACGCAAATTAGCAGGGCGGAAGTAGCCAACTCTGTATTCTCACCGTTATGGCACCAGCACTGCACAAGATAGCTTTGCCGTCAACCGCCAATCTCCCACCAGCACATCTTGATTCTCGCGCACGGTTTTCATGCCTGAACGACCGCCTGCATCGCCAACAGCTTCCGATTAATACGATTTTCGAGAGTCACGCGACAGAAGGATCTACCGATAAAGGAAGAAAGAGACATGCTGGGCAGGTCGTCGACAACCCGCCAGCAAAGCAACGGAAGCAGAACAATATAGCAATTTCGTTCGACGAATCCGACCTAAAAGGCGTCAGCCGTCCTCATGATAATGCATTGGTGGCTACTCTGAACATTGAGGGTAACGAAGTAAGACGGGTATTGATTGACACAGGCAGCTCAGTCGACCTACTATATTACGATGATTTCGAGCATATGAAGACATCGGCGGATCGGTTGTTGCCAACGGATGGACCTATCAAAGGAGTGACGGGAGTATCAGCTTATCCATTCGCCCGAGCTCTGTTAATGGTAAAATTCGGACAGGAGCAATGCCACGTGGAGAGGAATATAGAATTTTTGGTCGTCAAGTTCGCAGGAGCATATAACGTCATAATCGGAAGGGCTACCCAAAACGCACTTAGAGCGGTCGTCTCCACGTACTACCAAGCAATGAAGTTTCCAACCCCGTGCGGAATCGGTGTTGTACGGGGTCAGCAGAAAATCGCCAGGGAATGCTACTTAGCAGAAATTGGCGCACTAGATGAAGCGGTAGTTTTGGCGAGCTCTCTCGACGTGCGAGCAGATGAAGAAACGGAAAGAATGAATCCTGTGGAGGATCGTATTGGATGAAGCGGACCAACCGAAATTCACAAACCTAGGTTCCGAGCTAGACAGCGGCCTAGCCAAAGAGATTGCGGATTGCTTGGTAGCAAATAGGTCGGTTTTTGCTTGGGTGCTAGCAGATATGCCTGGAATTCCCCGATCGGTAACGTCACATTCCCTTGGTATCCGGGCAGATTACAAACCGGTCAGAC
>JANVCL010000008.1:4434286-4456169 GCA_026546855.1 Erythroxylum incrassatum | reverse complement strand
TCCACCATATTTGCTAACGTTATCCATTCACTTATCCTTTCAAATGTTTATATTCTTTTTGCACGTGTAAATTAAGTTCTTTTACTAAAGGTAAAGCAATTGGAAACTTTTATATTTAAACTACCAGAAGTATGAATGAAAAGGGGAGATTGGAATTCAGCAATATTATCTGTGGTGATTCTTGCCCAAACAAGAAAACTTCTTAAATATTTTTTCAGCTTCTGATCAGGACCTATCAATTGGTATCAGACCTCCAACAAAGAACGTATTGAGAACTTGGAAGTAAGCCTTGGCAGGTTACAAGACAACTTTAGTCGGATGGAGCTCAGGGATGGCTGACAAACTCCGTACCATCAAAGAGAACCTCAAGCAACTTACCGACACCATTGTCTCCAACTTAGAAGGTTCCAACAACAATGCTTCTGGTCAGGCTGGTTACGGTCAATTGTCGCGTGAAGAGGAAGCAGAGAGAACTGAGGGGGGCTGCCAACCATTTTGCTCTAAGTTAGCAAAACTTGAGTTTCCTTCCTATAGCGGCAATGACCCGACAGAGTGGTTTAACCACGTGGAGCAGTTTTTTGAACACCAAAATATCACTAAAGATCAAAAGGTGGCGTTGGCATCATATCACCTAGAAGGTTTCATAATGGAATGAAACGGAATGAGATGGAAGCGGAGAATTTCATGTTACGTTTCATTCCATCCTAAACAGTGAAAATAAGAAACCTCTGATTCATGGGGTTTAGAATGGAATGTAAAATAATAAATATAAACTACCTAATATACCCTCAGTAATTTTTCTTAATATTAATTATTTCTTCTAATCCTAACCTCCTTTTTCTCAGACTCATTTATTACGTTCCACAAAAATTGTATATAATTAATAATATTTTTATATTATTTCTCTTACCATTATTAATAATAAATTGTATATAATTAATAATAAAACAAATTTAATAAAATGTTTATTAATGAAAAAAGAAAATATATAAAAAATTATTCTTTGATTGTTTGTATATATTTCTATATAAATAAAAATATAAATAAATTATTTTTAAATATAAATCACATATAATAGAATAAAATAAAATCTATTAAATAATTTATGATAATATTTTTATATAATTAATAATAAATAGTATATAATTAATAATAAAATAATAAAGCATTTATTAAAATTTTATTATTTTAAGATAGAAAATATAAAAAATTATTTATCACGGTTATGACTTGAACTGTGACTTTTTAATTGTACATAATTTCTATTTTAAAATCATAGCATTAAATCTCCTGTAACAATCATTTTAATAGTATAGGTATAGTAGTCATTTATTATATATTACATTTTATTCCATCTATTTTCCGAACAACATTTCACTATATTACATTATGAACCTTTCCATTTTTTCCAAACAACTTTTTACTATATTTCATTCTATTATAAACTGTTCCGTTTTGTTTTATTCCATTATGTTAATTATTATCCAACCAAACAAGTTATAAGTTCACTAATATTTTGCACGTGAGTTGAGATAAACATGCTGCTTTTCTCCATGTTGATCCTCAGCCCCCATCACATCGAGAACATCTTCAACGAATGCATTAGTATGTTGCACGTAATAACATGAGATCGTCGGCGAAAATAAGATAGCGTGAGTTTTAGTTCATTGCATTTCTGATGGTCATAGTACTTGAAAATGCCATTGGAAGCGTTAAGTGATGTAATAAGTCTGCAAATGCCTTCCATTACTAATGCAGCTGAACTTTTAAATTAAAGTTTGGATCGAGTTGGATAGGTTTAAATTCTGTTTGATTGGGTCGGGTTTCAAGTCAGACGACCTGGAGTTTCTAACTTCGACAGCTCATTGGTTGAAAGTGGCACTTGGGCTTCCTAAGTCACGAGACTTTTGTCTCTCGGCCGAAACGTACCGCTGGAGACCTTGTGGTGGGCTGCTGGTGTCCAGCCCGTCTGAGCGTTGAAATTTCGTTGCGCGTCTAAATTTTGAAGTCTTTGAAGTTTGAATAACGCCGGCGGGTTGACGAGAGAAAATATTAAGAGAAGGATAAAAACGACGCCGTGTAAAAATGCGCAGTAGTCACCAAAAAAAAAAAAAAGAAATCTCATTGCAAGTCAAAGTCAAGCGAAAGACGTTTCTTTTACGGAGGAAGTAGCCACCTGCATGGGAATATGAATATCTATCCAGCAGGCGAAACCAACCTGTAAAGCCAAACGAAGCCAACCCAAACCTCATCATATTAATATCACCACTGCCATGTGCTCTTAGGATCATTCCACTTGTCCTTTTGACTTTCTCTACGCTCCTTCCTCTTCTTATTCGCATTATCTCTTTTTCTCTTGAGTTTCATACCTGTTCTTGTTCTTGGCTCTGCACCTGCCTGAAGAAAGAGCCTCCTGTTCGCTAAATATGGTTCAGGTCAAGGAGTTGTATCCTGTTGCATACCTTGAAGTTTTTGATTTTTAATTTTGGAATTTATATTCTTCTGTTAAGGTGCCATGTAAAATGAGATCAAAAGGCACAATTTCACGGACGGCTTTTTGTATCTTGCTTTTTTTTTTGTTCCTCCCTTTTGCCTCGTTCTCTTTGTTTCTTGAATTTTTCACTCAAGAGTTATTTCAACTCTCTGTTTTGAGGAGACCCTTTTGAGTAATACTTCAAATCATCAACTTCATGATTTTGTTTCAACATAAAGTCTCTGACAGGATATATAATCTTACCCGTTTTGCGTAATGGTTGACGTATTGTTGTCTATATGCTTGGAATGGGAATGTGATCAATTTGTGATTGCTCTGTGACCTTCAGTGTATCATCTAGTGGCTGTGACATTTTCTCTCAACTTAACTCTTTTTAGGTCTGTTTCCTGTAAATGCTAGTTCTTAATTAGAAATCTTGTTGTTGCGTTACCTCACTTGAGAATTCTGTGTTTTATGCTTCGATTTTGCCTTAACTCGTGAACTTTTCCTGGGGATTATTTCTATGAAGTCGAATTGTCATGCCTTTGTCATTGGAAGAGGTATGTGCCAGATGGATTGCTCAGAATTTGTAAAATTGCAGAAATCTAACTTCAAGTCATAACAAAAGTTCGTGAATTTTGGAATCCAGTATCAGGTGGGACAGAGATATACCAACATGAGGATGCAACAAGAGAATACCACTAGTACTGAGGGCGTTGAAGTTTTGGAGAACAAGCTGATTGAAGATGGGGAATTTGGAAAGTGCCAGTATACATCCAAGGTTTATCGATTCCAAAGGTACTTGATCATTTTCTTTCAAGTTGTTTTCTGGCCGTTTATCTGTGTGTTCATATATGCTATGCTCGACTCCTATAAACTGTACACAAGCTAAATGTAACACGTGTTAAGGCAATTTCTGATAATGAATTTAGTAATTTCTTTCAGAAATAACCTCTCTACCAATTAGTGTAAGGCTGCATAATACTGAACTTTTCCAGAACCCACATATCGGTGGGACTTTCACTAATTTGTTGTCGTTGAATTTAGTAATTAGCACTTATGATACATTGGAGGGATGGTGAGTTGGTTTTGGTTGAATTGCCCTCTTTCAAGTATGTCATTCAATCTACAATTTCATCTTTTATTGGAGTGAGCCTCCATTGTCATTTCTATATATTCATCGCCCATTTTCTGGGTTTTATTGCCAAAAATGGTGCTACATTTATGAGCTTCACTTCCAGAACTACACGACCCTAGTTCAGAGAATGCATGTGATTTCTCTGTGACATCACCGAGCATATTGATCATAGGATGATTCATGACATTTTGACTTTTAGTTCTTCTTTTAAATTCTTATGTTCTCTCCAATTGACTTAGATTTTGGTACTTGAGTTAGTAACGCAGTTTTGTTAAAAACTTTCAGCAAAGCACCTGTTTGGCTTGCCAGTTTTGCACCAACAGATGCTCTCATCATGCAAGAAGAAGCTTGGAATGCATACCCCAGATGCAAAACAGGTTTTCCAATTTAATTCTGCAATACTGTTCCCTTCATATTAGTGACTTTCTTGAGATTTGATCAGTTAACGATACTGATGTCTTTGTTTCTTGATCACTGCTAATGGATGTGATGCTGCCAGTCATGAAGGTATTAACTCATCTCTTACAGACTAATAAATAGATATCTTTCGTTAAAAATGTCAAATAACACTCATTTATCTGTATTTCTGCAGTGCCCTTACTTCACCAAGTTTTCTCTTACCCTTGAAACTATTCACAAGGCAGATAATGGGTGTTCAGAAAATGTAAGTTTGTTCAGAGTTCATATTTCTAGTCACAATTGACCGATCTAAATTGGAGCCTAATGAGTGAATTTTTCATATTGGTGATGAAACCATGCCGCATTTACATGCTATTGGTTTGCTTGGAATTCTCTAAACTTTGAATCTTGGCAAATCAGGTGCATGGTTTAAGTGAAGAACAACTTGCAGCACGAGAGGTTGAATATATTGACATAGCTTCACCTTCAACAGACTATTGGAGCTATGTTATTGGAAACAACAATATGGACTTCTCCAAGTTCAAATCTGCAAAAAGTGGTCGCGGCCCACTTTTGGATGGATGGCAGGTTGGTATCATCTTTACTTGTAACTGAACATGCCAATAAAAGAAGAAGCTGATCACTATGTCACTCTCTCTTCATGAATCCCTTTAGAAATTGACCACTAATCCACTTATCTCATTTCTTCCTCTTTGAAGTGAAAACTGGAGTAATTCCTAATCTTTGCACATCTGTAATCAGCTCTCCAGATCTCTTATTGTTTTCGAGTGAAATGAAGGTTAACTGTTACATTTCCAACCTATTAAAAATGATGGTGCGTGTAAAGACAGTCAACATTTCAGTCATCACTTGGCGCTGGATATGTCTATTATATCAAAATAATGAAGTTTCCTCTTTAGCCGTATTTCTTAACCTCTGTCTCGATTGTTCAAGGATGATTAATTTTGGAACTAAATTTATGCAGGATAGATGCAACCCTGTCATGACAGCATATAAATTGGTGATAATAGATGCACCATACTGGGGTTTTGGTTCTCGCCTTGAGCAAGCTTTAATAGCTGTAAGTCCTAATCACACATCTTTTTTCTTGGAAGTGTTTGCTTTTAACTACATGGATTGGAAAGCCGATATCACATAGATCTTAGGCTTCTAAAAGTGCACGATAGAAGCTTTGCAATAAAGGAGATGTCTTTGACTAGTACTCTATGTACTCGCTCATGGTTATCCATTCAATGATAAGTAACTCTTTTTACATTAACTTCTACAGGGTGAAAAGGCCCTCTTTGTAGAGAGTAATCGAAACTGTTTAGCTTGGATTGATGAATGGTGTGGGATGACTGTAGAAGAAGTTCGTGAACTTGAATTACTAAGCAGCTCTAAATTAAAAAAGGTAAGGCCTTGGAATCCCAACACTCAAGGAACATCACTTTATTTTTAAAGATGTTAAATTGGACTTGAGATTCCAAGTTCAACTAACAGGAAAGTAAGGCAGAGTTTAGTACGTGGAGTGTTACTTTATTGCCCTTACTGTTTTCTTGTTTCTAACTATCTATGGAAAGGGCCTTTGGTCGTTTTATGGTCCAGATGCAGATCCTAATCTATTTCTTACATGTCAATGGAGTTAATTTGACTCACTAACTGTCTTTCAAGCAAATGTTTGAACTGACACACACACGGTGTTTGGAAACAGAAAGTTGTAAAGCCAACTTCGATTGACAACGATGACGTTGAGGAGATAGAGGTGTCTGCTTAAACCTAAGAAGAACTACTTGTGGATAATTGGAATTCAATTCTTGAGGCATATGCATTGGACAGAACGAGTGTAACATGATTAAAGTTGCGATTCTTCAGAGCGTATCTGGATGTAGTTTTATAGAAAAACTCCAATTTTTTGGTATATTACTGTATTATAGTTATGCTTGCAGAATTTTTTGAGGGAATTCCTCAAATTTCTTGGTGCAGTCTCTAATTTGAATTCGTGATAAACCAGTTACCTTAGTAAAATAATTTACAACGAAACGTTATGACATTGATGATTTCCAACAATTGCGATTGAAATTACCTTTAATAGAGATCGTATAATTAGAAAGAAAGATTAATGTTTACAAGAACAAAAATGTCCAGAGGAAACCAATCTTGGAAAATTTAAGAAACAAGACAAAAGCATACAATACATGGTTGGGCTGGGCAAACAAAACATGCAGGTCCAGGCACTGTCTTCTTTACATTAATACATCATTTATATCTGAATCCTACTTGGATGTTCTTTGGTCATTCTTGCTTGACCGTAGGGTTCATCGTTGTCTATTCGGCGATTGTTCCTGAAAGCTGCACAGCCAATTACATAAGCAATGACTAGGATTATAAGTACGACGATGTTTATCACTGACACCTTTCTCCAACTCTTCCTCAGGCTCCCCAGAACACCAGCCTTGCAAGAGTTACAGGAATAGCAGAGGAGCGCTTGATCGTCGTTCCAGCTGCTGCAGTCTGTATTATAAGCAGCCCCTCCTCCTGATGCCCACACTGTCTCGTTCACATATGTGAATCCACACTCCGTAGGTGGCTTGCAGCAACCAGACTACACATTAAATAACTTTGTTAGCATTCAAGGATGCAATAAGAACCTTGGAAGTAACTAAGTAAACAGTCCAGTAACACCCAGCATTTCTAGTTGCGGAACGACTACAAGAAGCATCATCCTTTGTCCTATGTAACAAAACTGTCTAAAGCACAAATAGACACGTACAACTGATTATCATTTTTTTCATACGAGAAAGGGTTTAGCACTTGTCAAGTGGGACCGGACACCGCCGTCCATTGTGGTCCGAAAGGTATCAAATTGAGATTATGCGATAGTGGGTAGGAAATTGGAATGTTATGAGGGCCCACTAGATATTAAACAGAGAGATGAATAATATTATTATCAGTTATAAAAGTTTAAAAGGTTCAGAAACATCAACTTGATTAAACAAGGTAACTACTCTCCTTTATGGGAGATGTTGGGCTTTGGTCATTATCGAAAGATAGGACCGGAATGGCAACTTTTTTATTGCCAAGGAACCTCTAGAGTCTACACACCATAATGTCCCCATGCTCCTACCAAATACCAATTATTTGTGCCAAAAGTTAAGACCCTCTTTATCCCCAGAAAAAAAGGATGGATATTTTTGTAGTTGACATGAAGGTCCTTTAGAGAGGTTTTGAATCAGAATATACATTCACTTTCCAAGTTACTAATCAGAAGTGTAAAAAGAAAGGTAATCAGAGATACCAAAAAGGGATTTGAGTTTTGTAATTCAAACTTTTCCCTCTTCACCCCAAGCAATTTGGGATCTTGTTACCAAAACTTTTTAGTTTAATCTTTTCTGGATTAGGTCTAACCTAAAATAGCTATGACAAATAATCGGAAACCAGAAGCAGTTTAAAATCTTGAGATATAAAAACTAACTGGTTTTTCAACTTAACTTGCAGATTCTTATCTCCCATCAAAAAGCCGAAATAAAAGTGGAGGGTTAGATCGATACATACCTCAATAGGACTAAGCCTCCTCATATTAAACATGTCAGCAGTCTCAGGGACACCATTAACAGTCCTTCCCATCTTAGAACAAACCTTGGAGTCTCTTATACAAGAGCTAATCTTACCCCAGTAACTATCACTAGCAACACGCTCCTCTAACCACCCAGAGTAGTCCTGCAGATAGTAGTCGAAGTAAGCCCTGTTGGGAACTGGCCGACCTGAACCTTTATCGGTGACAGAATAAGCAAAGATGATGAACCCGATAAGTGCGGCGATGATGAAGAAGGTGACAAAGAGGTAAAGCCACATTAAGAAGGTGTTTCTGTAACACGCGCCAGCGAAACCTGCTAAAGAAATGACCATGATTGAAACACCGATGATGATCAATGGCCACTGTAAGAACTTAAGACAGTCTGTGTTGTTGGCTCTGCTGCTCAGCCATATACCACCTCCTAGGATTGGCAAGGAGAGTAAGAAGGTTATGAAGTTTAGTAAGCCTATCAAGTGGTTGCTGGTTCTCATGATGCTTTTTCTCTGTATGTATTATTGATATGGTCGTGTTTGCGTTTCTCTTTCCCTTCTTTCTTCTTCTTTGAGGTTTTGTGGTTTCGTTGCTAGGTAAGTTCCATTTATGGAGGGGAGAGGTTGGAGGAATGGCAGTTGTGCCCTTGAGACTGCCTATGTGTCGATTAAAGAGGGTGGTTGCATGGGTAGTTAAGTGTTTACCTGCGGTTCATAGCGGGAGGCATTGATTCGAAGTGCTCGTCCCCATGTGAACACGATGACGTGTCAATAAGATATTGGTTCCAATATGCAGAAGGCCTTGATCTTGCTCTATTCTTTGACTTGCCTTTGAAATCTCTATGATGCACTCTTAATCATTTATTCATTTTTTATAATAATTTAGAGAAGATTATGAGTAGATATTTTATATGTTATAATATAGACTTCATGATTATTCCGATAATAGGAAACGTGTAAGTTGATCATTGCAACAAATTATTAGACAAATATATTTTAAAATTTTTAATTAATTATAGAACTTTTAAAAACAAACAATTATATTTAAATTACTATTTAAAAAACTAAATAATAAGTGATATTGTAAGAGTTTAAAGATTATGTTAAAGAAAACAAATAAACACAATCCTTCTCAATAGTGTTCACTCCTATCAATTAAATGTTAATATAACTTATATTGAATTATTCAATATTTTAAAAATTAACAGTTTTTAATGTAATACGTAGTATAGATCTTATTACATACTCAAGATTAATATGAAAGGATTAAAAATAAAAGTAATGTGAAATACCTGATTTCAGTTCCATCTTTGATTCCGATGCTGATTTCAAGCTCCAAACGATCACGACTCTCTCGGGACTTTTTATGGAAAGTGTTTACCAACACGTGGTTTAAGTTTTCTACAATTTTCTCATTATATAAGCTCTTTTAACGGGTCATAGATTCCTTATGCTTACTATTGGTATAAACAACTGCAAGAAACCTTAATCTTTATATAGCTTTCATATAGGATTTTCCCATTACAAGGTCGATATGGGTCCGATCTATATTAATTGGGATTCATTTGTCACTCAGACTTCGATATATTAATTTAGATAGGTCATTTTATTATCTTTATCCGGATCAAATTACGTAGTTTAACTGATAACTTATTTAAAAATAAAAATACAATTAATAATTATCCAACTTTATAAAAAATGACAAAATTATCCAACATTTAATTCATATGTTGAGTAATGAAGGAATTTTAGATAATCAAATTTTAGTTTTAGGAGCACTGTAATCTCCAACCCTATGTTTTACTATTTAAACCAACAAAGTGGGAAAACGACATGTATTTCTCATCTCGTAGTTCTTATCCTAAACCAAATGCGTCCAGGACTAACCATGAAAGGTGATTGATGTGTATGTGTGTTGGTGGGCCAAAACTTCGACATGTGTTACAAAAATACAAAATCGAGCAAAGTCGGTCGCCGGCTTAAAATACTTCCTCCACTTGCTTGTGGCGTGGAATAGAACTCCCAAACAACACAATTTCAACGTTAAACCACACGTATTATTCTGAATTTAATTATAACGTTGAAGAAACGAAATCATTACTGAGCAATAATTAAGTAAATCTGTCGTCCCTTTTAACGGATTGAGGTTGTCTTAACTTCAACAGTTGGGATTGCGTGTGTGTATGTATAAAAGACAGCCCTTATGTTTGAAGAAGTTATATCTACCACCATCATACAAGAACTGACAACGTTTTGCAGTAATTCAGAATGGGCCAAGCATGACATTAAAGTTGCAAGTTAGATTCAATGATCGGGCTCAATTTATGAGCTCATACCATTTCTTTTTCTTTTTATTCTGAGACTAAGCCATTTCAGGGTCCATTAAGCTAAGCAGGGCCGAATCTTATTTTACTTCATGCAGTTGGTTTGCGACACCAAGAGTGAAACAAAGGTAGCGAGGAATGACATGGGCAAACCCAAGGAATAGGTGTGGTTTTGTTGGTTGTGAAGGGAAGATCAAATACATGACTTCACAGAATCTCGCGGTTGTTGCATTTGCATATCCCACTAGCCCCTCCTTCAGTTGCATCTATCTATTCGATTTTTATATCTTTTTTACTAATGAATAGACCTTTCTAAAACGTGACAAGTACACAAAAATCTGAAATCATACTACCCTTAAATTATAACAGTAATGAATATGTCGCGCTATGATTAGACAGCAACGCTCCCCTCATTAACTTGATAGTGACACTTCCTGACAAAGATATTTGATAAGTTGACATAATTAAACGTTTTTGGCTTCATGATAAATCGAACTTACGATTTATTAAACGGCTAAACTGTCCGAATCTTAATTACATCTCCTGAAACGACAAAGCTGTACGTTGCCATGTCTCTCCGTTTGTTTTCTCACTGTCAGTGAGGAAAACGAACAAATTAGTGACTCGGGAAGCTTCATTATGTGATAAGAACTTGAAGGCCCAAGAAACAAGAAGCTAGCGTAATCAACTGTCCATTTGACCGCTACCTCCAAAAACGCATCTTTTAAGCTTCTATTCCTCTTTCTCTGCCTTTGTTTCTCATCAATTTGCCAGGCTTTAGCTTTTTCTATCTTGCTTCCTAGTACTCTAACCTGTGTACAAGGTGAGCTATGCTCTCGAGTTACTGAAGCATGCTCCATTCCTATTCTTTTTCTGTTCCAGTGTTTGTCTACTGAGGATGTGGAAGAAGATATTTATGGAAAGAACTTGTTTTCCAGTTCCAGGAGAATGTGGAAGCTTTTAAAAATGATTTTTAAGCTTACCCAGCATTAAAACAGCATTCTCAGAAATTATCCAATTTTCCCCGTGTTTCTCGAGAACCCAGCAGGATAAAGTTAGTCTTTTTCCAAAATACTTATTTAAATGGTTTCTTTTGCTGTTTTGCAATTTGGTTTCCTGTTTTTATTTTATGCTTTCTAATGGCAATGATATTCTTTTTGAAGTTCTTTTGCTTCAAGTTTACAGTGTCCAGATTGTCTTTATCTAACGTTGATGTATTGCATACAAACTTTGATTGATTGAGTTGGAAAAGCTTGAATCTTGAAGCTTTTTCAGTAGTCTTTCAGTATAGTGACTAAAAGTTGAAAAGGAGAGAGCCTGAAAAGCTAAATGTATCTGCTAAAGACTGATACATATTTTTGTGTTTAAACATTTTCTTACTAGGTCTGCTTTACATCTCCCTGTTTGCCTCTTGGAAAAATATTCCCTGAAGATAGACCTCATCTCTTACATTGAGAATGTGCAAATTGCAATCAATAAATCACAGTCGGTCTTTGGCTTTTCTCTCCAGACAAAATGAGAGTGTTTCCCTAAAACAACTTCAAAGTTACTCATCAAACCCCACTTATTAACATAATGGTCCCTGATTTCACGGCAAGATTGTAGGACTTCACCTGTTCTGCCCTTCTAGTTACATATCTGCCCTTACCGTCTTTGAATCAACTGGTTGTACGTCGTAGGGTTATCCGTGTAAAATTCTGTAGCTTTAGGAACGGTTGTAGGCTTGTAGCATTCAATGACCAGAGGAAAAGGGTGAAGTCTGCCTGGTATTTCTTAGCAAATCGAAACCTGTTTGTGCTTTCTGACTTTCCAGTGTGATACCGTTACGTGAATGGTCAGAATTCAGTAAATGTCTATGCTTTTATTGCTTCTGCGTATGTGATGATAAGAAGCAGCTGGTTACTCTTCGTGATATCATTTATTTCTCCATACACGTCCACATTGGATTCTCTTGCCCTCCGTTTGCAATATTTCTTGTTTGTTGCAGGTCTTGTGGGTCAGGGAGCATTGAAGAAACAGTGAAAAGCTTACATTAACTCCATATTTTACCTTATCCCTTTAAGGGGAATTGAATTATGCAGACTCCAAAAGGAAGGTAATTTCTTGTGCCTCTTGGATTGTGAATTCAGTTTACTTCTACTCCACGGTTCTTGTTTATTTTCTTTGTATTTTATTGTTGCACTTCCTCCGACTAGCTGCACACTCTAACCCTTAAGTTTCGTTGTTCTCTCATTACAATAAAGGAGGTAAGTCCAGGGCTTTTATCTAACTGCTAGGTGTAGGATAGTTCTACAGCTTTCGTTTTGGTTGGTTAAGTTTCTTCTGTTTATTTTTGTTTTTGAGGCTTTACTTCTAGTTTTTGTTTGAGTTTGTCTTGGCTTTGCATACGTATTTCACTATCCATTTCATGTGGTGGAGTCTCTCTACTCCTTAAATCGCAAATTTGTTTTTTGGCATGTGGGAAGATTCTTTCCATTTTGTCCTATGTCTCCTGCATTAATCTCAAACTGTGCTGGGGCCTATTATTGTGCTCGTTGATTCGATTATGTGACATCCATTACTTTGCCTTTTCAATTAAGAGACAGACCTCCAAAGTTCAAGTTTTTTTGTTTTTTTGGGAGCTCTATCTAGTAGTTATCATCTAATATCAGTTTTCAAATTCCAAAACTAGGTCCAAGCTTGAGTCTTTTAAGTATCTGAGAGTTTGATATTTATGGTAGCGAGAAGTCTGAAATTCCCCTGAAGTCCAAGTTGTAAATTTCTTCTTTTGCTGGCAGAAGTGGCTCCTCAGAAGTACATCAAAAGGGCATTGCTCGAGCTGTGAGACAGCTGAAAACAACTGGACTAGACGCTACATCTTCAACTAATCAGTCTAGAACACCAAGAGAGAGAAGCCCCAAAGTCACTGAACGCAGGTCACCAAGAAGCCCTGTACCCGAGGTAGGTTATTATATTGCCAAAATGCAGAATCTTTTTATTATCAATTTCCTGGAAACCATTTAGTATTTGGTTCATCAAAAAATTTTCCATCTAGATCCGTTATCTAAGATCCTTGTAAAACCTCAATATGTTAACTGATATTGGGGTATGCTTGTTTCTTCTCCCCTTAGTTATTGACTTATTAATAAATATATGGACCCTTGCAGAGTTGCAGTTCTATCTGAGCTTGGAACTCTACAGTGCCAAGGATGGTCTTGTATCCTTGTAGGACTCATTGCAGTCCAAATTTATTGTAAAAGCTTTTCATTAAGTTTATTTTTGTCTCGCAACACAATTGGACAAATCGAATCTTACAGTTTTGTTATTTATAAACATGGAATATGTACTTTCATTCCTTTTATTTGTTGGTATCCACATATATATACAGAACACGGCAAAGAAATATTATTCTTGAGCATAGTCATTAAACTAGGAGTTTTGCATTTTAAATGAAATATTAAGACATTAATTTTGATTGTTGCACCAGAAGAAGCGCCCAAGCAAAATTTCAGAATTAGAAACTCGGGTTTCTAAGCTTCAGGAGGAACTGAAGCAGGTAAAGGACCAGTTAAGTTCTTCAGAATTATTGAAAAAGCAAGCTCTGGAAGATGCAGAGGAGTACAAGAAGCAACTTGTAGACGCTTTTTCGAAGCTAGAAGAGTCGCAGAAACAGCTCAAGGAATTGTCTTCTTCTGAGGAGGTTTGTGTAATTGAGGTGCAGAATATCTCGAAAGAAAAGGATCAAACATGGCAGTCGGAGCTAGAGTCTGTCCGGCAGCAACATTCTGTCGGCTTAGCTGCCTTGGCGTCTGCAATGAGTGAGATAGAGTGGCTTAAATCTCAGCTTGACACGGTTGATGATTCTGAGGCTGCACAGAACAAAAACTCAAAGTCTGAAGATGAGGAGATCCAGCTGAAAGAAAACCTGATGGATACACTTTCCCTTGTAGAGAATATGAAAAAGCAACTTAAATACAGCAAAGAATCTGAGGCCCAGGCCCAAGCATTTGCTAACGAAACTCTTCTGCAACTAGAAGCTGCAAAGAAGTGTGTGGAGGCACTTAGGTCTGATGGTTTGAAATCCACAGAATCCTACAAAATGGTGGCCTCAGAGTTGGACCAGTCAAGGACACGTGTGAATGTACTTGAACAACTCGTGAGCAAACTAGAAACAGACCTTCGTGAAGTTAGCAACTATCATTCTCCAGCTCTTGTAGGCAATTATAATGCTGACCATGATATTCATGAAAATGAAAGGTTAGCAGAAGCAAATCTGCTGAAAGCAGAGGTTTGTTCTTTGCAATCTGAGATAGAAAAATTAAAATCTGCTCTTGAAGCTGCTGCGATCAAAGGCCATCAAGAGCAAATACACAGCACAGTTCAACTGAGAAGTGCTTATGAACTGCTGGAGCAGATAAAATCTGGTTCTGCCGAAAGGGAGGCTGAATTGGAGTCAGAATTGAAGCAAGCCAAAGCTGATATCGAAGAGTTGAAGGCAGAACTTATGGACAAGGAAACTGAATTACAAGGCATTTCGGAAGAGAATGAAGCATTGAATATGAAGCTTATGAAGAGCAGAACATGCCAAAAAGAATCAGAACTTGAGAATGAGCTTAAAAAATTGAATGAAAACTTTTGTTGTCTGAAGGCAAGTTTAGTGGATAAGGAAATTGAGTTGCAGAATGCACTGGAAGAAAGCAGAAATTTGAAACTACAACTTGGGAGAAGGGAACTCGAATGGGGCAAAGCAAGTGAGCATGCACATGTATATGTAGAAGCAATAAGTACAGCTGAACGAGAGGCTCTTGCAAAGCTTGAGACTGTGATGGAGGAGGCTGATAAAAGCAATAAATGGGCGGCAAGGGTAACGGAGCAACTTGAAGCTGCACAAGCTGCTAATTCTGAACTGGAAGCAGAGCTGAGAAGGCTGAAAGTTCAGTCTGATCAATGGAGGAAGGCTGCAGAGACTGCTGTAGCCATACTTGCTTCAGGAAATAACGGTAAGATGATGGAGAGAACTGGATCACTGGACAGCAACTACAGTCCCACCAAGTTCATCTCTCCTTTCTCTGGAGATATCGACTACGATCTGCTAAAGAAGAAGAACGGAAACATGCTGAAAAAAATTGGGGTCTTATGGAAGAAGCCACAGAACAGGACTTGAGGCAGGCATTATATTGTTGGTTAGTTGTGTTCATATACTAATAACTTGATATTTCTTTCACTCTATTTTTTTTTTTTTTGTTCCTTTTGACAGATGCCTCAGAACTTCATCCAAATCGAAATTTCGCACTGCTCTGAGGCTTTTAACTGCTATAACTGAGTATTCGTGGCAATGTGTGTCCTATTTTGGCATGTCAAGAAGTGGGTGTCACTTCACATATAGGAAGAGTTATCTATTCATGGAAAAGGAACGTGGAACCTTCCTGATCTGTAAATGGCTTAAGATACTTGAGCTTTCAAGTTGTTGCTTTCTAAATTCCTGTGATGACTATCTATATTTCGACGCTTTTGTTTACAAAGATATGTATAACTACCTCTGCTGGTTTGTTTAGGTCGAAGTCGCTTAATTACATTCTCTGTTGGATTGGAATTCAATGAAATGTTCTTCCAACGTCGTCCCTGTTCTGTCAAAACTCAAAGACTCCACTTTCAACCGTTGTTTTTTTAATTCATTCTGAACAGGACGCACTGAAAAGGAGAGTTCTCGCACATGCCATTTTTGAAAGACAAATAAATGAAGGTCCAAAGACAGTCTTTCCGACAGGCCCATCACATATGTTACCGACACCAATACGTCCGTACGTACAAGGAAAAAACAAAAATGTCACTTTCGATATTAGAGAACAACTAAACGCTGTCGATAACATTAAAATACTAAAATCTCTGGCTGTCAGCAGATCTCAACTTATAAAATTCTTACACTGCCCACATTAATAAAGTGTATTTGCGAAGGGTTAACTGGCCATGTAATTCTCTTCCACACGCCCAGATCTTAACTTAGATTTTGTCTGGTGAGAGAAGGAAAATCCATACCGAAGTTGGTGCTGAAGACGTCAGAGAAATTCTAAAAGCCTAGGGAGAACAGGCCCTCAAGAAAGGCCATTATCACTTAATTATTTCAATTTAATTACTATTATATTTTATAGAATCTACCTGAAAATAAGAGTATTCATGATGGAATATCTTGAAAACACAAACTCATTCAAATCTGCAACGTTCAGATTGCGAAAAACCATGAAACATCTCTCTCAGCCTATTCTTTTCTTTAAAATGGAAAGATAGTATCTTTATCCCAGCTCTGCCAGTTCCTTACTTGGTTAGCGAACATATATGAAATTTCATTAGTATAGAAAACCAGTAACAGGAAAGGGAAATACAGGGCAAAGAGATGATTCGGTTGAATCATATCTCTTCTAACACAAAAAGGAACTAAAGCTGAGATTTTACCCTAATTAGATGAGAAAATTATGTGTTTTTTTTGGGTCTCTCTCTCTCTCTCTCTTTACATTAGTGGACTATTGAGAAGTCCATGCCAAGTAGAACCAAATGCATTCCAGCTTCCTCTTCCTGTGGCTGTATCAAGATCACCCAAGTTCCCATTTCCATTAACCTGCCATGGAAAGCCCCACAAGACCTTGTTCTCATCTTCTCTACCACTGCTACACAACTCTTGCTTCATTGTGGTCACTGTCACAGCTGATGTTGTTGCCCCACTCATATCTACATATGGCAGCCCCATCTCTCCACTAACACATACACCAGAATTTTCCACCTCTCCCATGTTCCCACTTCCATATCCATAGTACAGGTTTTGGAAATTGGTGTTTTGGACATCTAGGAAACCGCTCCTTAGTGCATCAATAAATGCAGGAGTTGCAGCAGAGTTGTGAATGCTAGGGTTTCCAATAATATCACTGGTGGGATGTCCCAAAAGAGACAGATGATCATGCTCATGATCAAAACCTAGTTGTCCACTAGACTGCTTCTGTAGTCTTGCAAAGGCAAGTGTCAGGTCATTGGAATCATAAGCTAAGGATGGGAGGGTAGAGAACGGATCGTTGTTATTAGGAGTTAATTGCTGCTCTTGGCTTGACCTTTTCGACGATGAGGAAGATGATCTTTTGTTCTTCCTGCAACCTCCACCCACGGGAACGTTCCTCAGAGTGCCACCTTTGGTCCAATATCTCCTGCAAGATTTGCAGAAGTATCTTGGCTGAGACAAACTGTAGTTGTTGTAGTAGCAAAACTTGGTGTTGGTGGAATCACATCTTGGACATTTCAGTGCTTGTTCTGGTTGTGGCCTTGGCTTTCTCTCCTGTTGTCGTGCTTTTGAGCAGACCAAAATGTTCTCGAATGAATGTGCGGACATTTCCTGTATGGAGTACAGCAGAATATGGAGAATCCATCAGCAGATTACTTGAAACCAACTGATTATGCTTCTGTTTATGTGACGAGAATTTTCTGATCTACAGTCAATTAATATCCAATTCTTCAACAACAATTAATCTGAGGGTCATACCTAACGGTAATTCTAGAGATTGGTTCCTTGAAAACATAATCAGTGTGACTGCTAGAGAAAAATAACTACTATTTGGTGGCCTTAATTGCATCAAGAAAATGAAAAGAGTAAAGTATAGATTTCGTTCCCTTAACAATAGAATAAGAACATGCAAAAGCAATAAGAAAATTTTCTATTGAGTTCATGGTATTTTTCACGGAAATGAAATCCCCATCACCAACCTGTTAAACTGATGTTTTGTTTTGTACGGATAAAAGAATTATTTGATGAAAGAAAAGCCCCATAAACCTTTCCCCATTAATTCAACAGGATTTAGGTTCCAACTTGAAAACTGTTAAATTTGGATAGGTACTCTGAAACAATAGAAACATCAATTCACTGGAAGAAGAGAAAACAAACACAGAGGCAACTTTCTCTAAGAAAAGCAAACTCAAAAACCCAATTCCTCAATGCATTCGTTCACTCAAAAGCCAAAGCCTCTTAACTGATGATCATCTCTCAAAAGAAAGTAGAAAGAATTAAGGTCAAACGAAAAGTGAGCACACGAAGAGCAGTCTATATATGTATGCATATATATGAGTTATTCACTAGAAACCTACCTGCTGGTTTTGTGCACTTGAAAGATCCATCCATGCAAAAACCAAATGACCCTCTTGAAGATCAAAGAAACACGGATATAAACTACTGATTAAATATAGAAAGAAGAAAGGCAAAGAGAAGATAGAAGAATAAGAAACAACAAGAGACGCAAGAAAGCAGGCGTTTCTTAAACAGTTCCGAGAGATGGGCCGTGGGCAAATGATGTTTTGTGGAACAAGAAGAGATAGATAGATGGAAATGTTTTAGGGTTTGTGTGTTACAGAGCTTGGAACTCAGAGGACGCAAAATGAAGAAGAACCGGTATCTCTGGGAGAGAAGAAAGAAGATTGGAGTAGTTTCTTCTGATACAAATCCGCTTCTCTCTCAATCTGAACACACTCTTATAAATCACAATCTCATCTTATATCCACAAGGAGCAGGCCGTGACAGCCCCCACAAAGACATACTCTCCGTTTCGTCGCTAAGTAGGTCCCACTCTCGCGTGGATGCAACTATAGAGTGGACCCCACCTACGCCTTGTGGTCCCCACTTTCCACCACCATCTCCCCGCCTCCGTCGTCATCTTCTTCTTATATGTAAACCTTCATCTTGCATGGGTCCTTACTTTGCCATTCGCCAACTCGTCCTTAAAAGCTCTAAGGTTCTTTTTTAAATTATTATTATTTTAAAAAATGGAATTATTAAACATCATAATCAATAAATATTATAAATGCCTTCCTCTCTCGTGTATATTTTTATAAATTTCATGATTTTTAAGATTTACACCCATTATGGTCTATTGATTTTTAAATACAAATAATAGTATTATTTCCAAAAGGATACTCAGTGAGACTTCTTGTCACAAAACGGCGTTTCTTAAGACTATTATAGACACTGATTTTTTTAATATGTTGTCCTCTTTCTTCAATTGAATCAAGGAAAACATAATAAGAAAATGACCAAAACTCGTTTTCCTATAAAATTCCAAGGGCAAAAACATATGGTAACAAACATGCACGATAAGACACTTGGTCTAAGCAGTGTTCGGATGAGTAGCAGTTTCAGAACTGTGTTTTAATGGGTCCACCTCGATTGATTGATTGATCGAGACCGAATAGTTGTTGGTAGTGGTGCTTTGTTTGTTGTGTGTTTTTCGAGTAGTGTAGTGAAGGTACCGCTGATGTAGGACTACTAGGTAAGAGGAAGGAGAGGAACACTAGTGACAGCCACACCGAGGATCATTCTTTTGATATCTGCATCGCATAATGCCCAGCCCACCGTGGAATTTTGCCTTTGCTTCAGCAATATAATATTAGTGGTCCATCTTTTGAAACATTTGTTCTGACTAGTCATGTTCACCTCCCAAAGTTCATTATTTGGTTTCAAAAACAACCATTGTTACACTGTTTTTAGCTTATACGTACATATATCCAATATCACCAAATCATATCCCACGCGTTCCAATCTCATTCCCTTAAGATAGAGATTCAATTTTTAGTTATTTATAAGAAAATATTACAATCAAATGAAATTATTTAGTATTAGGTTAACGAGTCATTCCACGCCATATCACCAATGCGCAAAATGTTGCATTCTATAAAGAATAAAATGATGTAAGTTGCTGTTAAGAGGTAATCTAACTGGTAAGTCTAACTCCCTCACGAGTTTCTTAATATAAAAGGAATCAAAATTGAGTTAGTGGTAAGAGGATTTTACCTTATCTTCATCTTGAAGAGAATGATTGCTTAAAAGTGTAGACATGTCAGGACTTCAAATTTTATATAAGTCGGACTTTCTAAATTATGAAGATTTCAAGTTATATATTCTAAGCGAGTGAATTATGGGATATTGTATCTATGTAATTGTTTATTCAGCTTACACTTAATAAAATGTAAATTAAGAAATAAGTATCGATAGCTTTTCTTTTTTAACACGTTATTTTTTGTTAAAAAATATTGTATATTGATATGTTACTTTTAAATATATATATATGTTTAACTAAAATCTAAAATAAAAATGTTAACATTAATACGGATAATATTTAGCAATTTTTAGTATTAAATAACTCGTTTTCTCTAATTATAGCAGATAGTGAAAGAGAAGTCGTTGCTATGAAGGCAGCCTCCAAAAGGTACATATGAACACGTATCCTGTTCCTTATGCTAGAAGGAAAAACATAAGAAGACAAAAGGAGATAAGGAGACAAATCCTGCGTGTAAATCCTTGTTGTGCTGTGTCCTGTGTACATATGTTGACATCAACTTGATAGCGGAACGACAATGGATGACACGAGTTGAATGTAAGAAGAGTTGCTTTACCATTTTCTAGGGTTAATTGGAATGATGTTCAAGGACATTGGATGCTTTCAAGAACAACCCCAAAGGTGCGTAATATGTATAGTTCAAATTGGTATCCAGTTGGTCACATCAAAACACCTATTCATTTGTGATTGGAACTTAGTGGACATAACCAACCAAGTACACACGTATGACGTGTATCATTTAGGAAGGTTTGAAAATAATATTTTAATCACATGATTGACCCATTTAATAATTATAAACTTGGATTATTATTTTCTTACATACACTCTCTTGTTTAATCATTCGGACCAGATGTGGAGGAGCGTTGTCCTTTGAATATACCAATGTAAGAGAACTATACAAAATCAGATAAAGCAAATCGCGTCATTATGAGCATTTCTTTTAATCAATTTCATCATGACAACAAAGAAAAGTAATAATAGAACTTGCAATCCACATGCAGTCCTCTCATGTGATGCATAATGATAAACCAATCAAATAGTGATTACACGGTAATTAGCATTCAGCTAGCTATACCTAGACACTCTTTGTTGCTCCCCTATGGTACTCTTTATCCTTTTTGTTGTCTATATTACCATTTATGGACCAAGATTCTTGGAGACGACTGGCGAGAAATCCCATGTTAGGAAACCAGAATTCTAAGCTGTCGTCTTCTCTATGGTTTAGAAAATCATGAACAAGCAATGATTGACTCCACTCTGGATAGCAAATCCCTTTGGATCCTAAGAAAATTTGGCCACTACACAAAATTTCGTTACCCAAATGAATAATTTACATATATAAGCACCGCAGCTTTGGGAACATTGATGATCATCAATCATGATCGCAAGTGAAGAAACAAGGTGGTGTGGCGGGGCCTTGAAGAACATCATGGGGATCCGTCGAGTTTAGTTGACTGGTCAACAATTACAGTCAAAGGAAGCACTGGAAAGTGAAAGTAGGATGGGAAACTGTGCCGGAAACATATTGTAGCATCTTCTGTTAAGAAAAGAATCTGAAGGCTGCTACTAGAGAATCCTTGCAAGATATTTTACATATAACATATTCCCATCTATACGTTGGTAGGTTGAGCGATTTACATTGAGTCTTTCGTGGAGTCAGCATTATCTGAGTTTAAAAAAGCTCTAAGCTTCTAGGGCATTAGCAGTTTAGGTATGAGCATAGAAGAACCCGTTCAAACCAACTTGCATATCAACTAGTAGATTTATGTTTTAGAGATCATAAAAGAAGTTTCTCTCTATAAACTGTATTGATGTTAAATTATACAATAAAGATTAAGAAAGTCACGGCATACTTAATAATCTAAGACCTTTCACGATTCATTTATTAAAACCTTGAGAAATGAAATGAATGCAAACTAACTAAAATTAAATAATTCGTTTAGTTGACGATTGACGAACACTAAATTAACTATTGAGCGGAACGTGAACAGCAACAGCCAAAAGAGAGACCTGAATAGAAGGAAATTCAAAATTTACGGAGCGCCGAGGAGGAGGAGGGAGAGATAGAGAGAGGGTTGGTCGGTGGAAAATGGGACCCGCACGTTGTCTGAAAAAGAACACGTGGCAGTAAGTAAATGCGGCT
>JANVCL010000008.1:4360070-4371642 GCA_026546855.1 Erythroxylum incrassatum | reverse complement strand
TGATTGGCATGTGTATTTCCAGGGCATGCTTTGGCACCACAAAATATTGTCATGCATGGTTGAGAAATGTGGTATGATGAGCTATAATTGAATCCTCTTTCTCCATTTGAGTTACTTTTACAAATAATTAAATCAGAAGCTGTGAAGTAACTCAATATGAACTTCTGTTTATCTCAGCCTTGCACCAATCCTGATTGTCTATACTTGCATGAGATTGGTTCTGAAGAAGATAGTTTTACAAAAGATGAGATAATTTCAGTTTATACAAGGTATATCTATTTTTGTTGATGACTTGCAAGCTGAAGCTTCTTGTTCCGTCTTTTTTTCCTCTGGTTTATCTTATGTAATGAATGCTGAAATAGCTATTATTTAGTAGATGAATGAGGTGCTCTTTCAGTTCAATCCTTTATCCATTATGGCACTCTTCTTCTCACTCTCCTCACTTGTTTACCTTTACTGTCATTTGTTCATCTATTCATGTTGGAGGGACAAGTAACAAGGATGAAATTTTAGCAACTATCAGCCTTTCTCAAGATACCTTTTGTTGGGATCTTTTAATTGATTAAGCTTACATGAGATGATTAAGCGGAGTTATACTCCCAAGTTCTTATGTTCAGACTTTTTAATTTCTCAGCTTCTTCGAGACTTTAGATTTATTGCTTTGACTGTCATACTGTAATCTGGCTTTTTGCATTTTGTTCATGGATTAAATCTAGTGTTATGGTTGGATGATTGATTAATACTTGGTGATTTTGAAGGAGTAGAGTTCAACAAGTTACTGGTTCAACAAATAGTATGCTTAGGCGGGCAGGGAGTGTTCTGCCTTCCCCTGTAGATGACTATTGTGTCAACGGCTCTGTTTCTGCAGCAAAACCAATTATCAAGAATTCTTCAAATGTAAGTTCAATTTTTTCCTGAATAAATAGATGTTGACTTTTATACCAGATCACTGGAGAAGTCTTGACTATCGATGCACACCTGAATTTGACAACTGTTTACCTTTCTTGCTTACAGAATACTATTAATTCAGTAAAAGATTCACCTCCAAATGGTAGTTCTAGTAGATCTGCAGCCCTTCCTGCTGCAGCTTCATGGTATGCCATTTACTTGCTTACAATAACTTGTTTAGATTGGTTACTGTCTTAACTATTATTCAATATGGCAGGGGTATGCGTGCTTCAAACCACCCTCTAGTAGTAAGTGCGAATTCAAATGGACCCACCAAGCCTAAACCAGACCAAGCTGGTGGTGCATCAGTATTAACTACGCCAGTTGCAAGTACACCCCAGGTTTCTTCATTGAATAATGATATAGGGCAAAAGGAATCTTGGAATGAAGAATGCCAAGTCATAAATGGCAAAAGTAAACTGGATATGTTAAAACCTGTGAAGCAACTTGGTGCAGATTGTCAAGCCACAGAAGCAGAGAAACTAGCTAAAAGTGTTACCGCTTCTACTGTTTCTGTCACATCGACTAGTCTGTCTTCTAAGAGTGATTGGGGTACTTTTGTGACTCCTAATATAGGAAACACCATTGAGCATAAGACGGATTCTTGCAATGATGAAGGTGAGATTGCCATAACTGTTGGAAATTTGCAGAAGTTAGCCTCTGATATGTCTGGTTTGAGGGTCCACACAAATATAAAAAATGAAATCTCTGGATTAATTAGATCTAGCAGTTCGTCATCTGAACATAATGTGATCAAATCGCCTGAGTTTCTAGGGTTACAGCATCCCTTCACTCAACATTATAAAGAACAATTACCATTATCAGCTACCGATGATACTGCCTTGTCTGTTGATGGAACATCTGTGCAAATGGAACAGTTTGATTGGAGAACAAATCCACAAACTCAGGCAACTACTATATCTCAAGCTGAAATGGACGATATAATATCATTTAACAATCAAAGACTGAAGGATCCAGAATTTATGTCTCGTACTAGTCTACTGAATTCAGCTAATTCTCGACATGTTTCAAGTCATTATTGGTCTCATTCTTTACAGCAGAATGATATTATTAGTGCTCTGGAAAATGGAGTAGGTGACAACACATTTGTACGTGCACCTACCAAGTTTTTGTCACCGAATGATCACTCTCAGAACTTGATTGGCAGTTTAGAAAGATGTGTAGAGAGGCCAGTTTTGCTGGCAAATGAAGAAAGGAAGGATATCGCCAGATTACAGAGTGAAGCTGACAGCACTGCTGCTTTGCATGCTGGTGAAAGCAGCATAATTTCAAACATTCTATCATTGGACCTCAACTCATGGGATGAGTCACTAACTTCAACGCAAAGTTTGGTCAAATTGTTGGGTGAAAATGATAGACAATTTAATTCATTGCAAATGCCAAATTCTTGGAAAGCACAAAACAACAGTCAATCTAGGTTCTCTTTTGCTAGACCGGATGATTCTAGAAATCAAGATGGATCTTTTAGTGCCTTCAATCAGTTGCCACAGAATCATGATTTCAGCCAAGATTTGGTTGGGAGCAGAAACTTATATATGGATAAGCCTGAGATGGCTAATGGTATCTCTTCCAGAAATTTTGAGGAATCAGAATCTTTTTCAAGTAGTTCCTCTCTCTTCTTCTCTCATAGGCCTTTTGGTGAGTCCTTTCAGAACTTTAAGCAAGAAATCTAGTCACAATTTTCGGTCTTAATTGCTTACAGTTTCCATTAACTAGCTTTTTATTGTCTTTCTTACTTTAAATTTGGTAATTGTTGAATATTTGATGATCATTAAAAGTTAATATGCCATAAGTTGGTACGTGCATTTGGCAACTTATTTTTCTTTTTTGGGCTATCAGCTGGTTCCAGAGCTCAAGTTTCTGCTCCACCTGGGTTTTCTGTGCCAAATAGAGTTCCACCCCCTGGCTTTTCTTATCATGAGAGAATAGATCAGTCTTTTGACGCTATTCCTGGTCAGTTGCTATATTACTATTCATATCCTTTAAACCCAAGTTCTACTTTCTAATCTCTCTTATTTTATGATCCTTTTACAGGGAAGCATTTGCTTGACTCTTCTTCGTTTTTGAGAAATTCATACCAGGCTCCTCCAATAGGAAATATTAGTGACAGTAGAGACATTGAATTTATGGATCCTGCAATTCTGGCTGTTGGTAAAGGGAGACTTCATGGTGGGATTAACCATCAAGGCCTAGATATGAGATCTAATTTCTCACAACAAACAAGTACCTTTGAAGATGAGGCGAGACTTCAACTTCTGATACAAAGATCTCTCTCTACACAACAGAACCCCAGACACACTGACTTTGGCGATGGCTTAACTTCTCTTGATGGTTTTTATGGAATTTCTTCAAGGCTTGTTGATCAGTCACAAGTAGGCAATCTATCTCATTTTGGACATTTGTCCCTGCCACAGTCTAGAAATGGGATCACATCAAATGGCCACTGGGATGGCTGGAATGATGTTCAGAGTGGAAACAATGTAGCTGTGACGGAGTTCCTTAGGAATGAGAGACTAGGATTCAATAAGTTCTGTGCTGCTGGTTACGATGATTCAAAGTTTAGAATGCCCAGTTCAGGGGAATTGTACAACAGAACATTTGAGATGTGATTCCGGTGGCACATCACTTGGCTACCAAGGATCAAAAGAGAGACTATGTTACCACTGATCAAAAAAGGGAGACGATCCAGCTGTGAAGTGTCCATATCTTTTACTGAAGGACTGGACTGGCTTATGAAGGGTCTTGTTGGGCAGCCTGATGAAGGATCAAACTGCCGAAAACTGGGGTCCCAAAGGCAGCAGGTGAGTGTAAACTTTTGCTTCGTTCTTTATGGGTGATTGTTTTTCTTTTTATTTCTCGGATTCTGTGCCAAATCAGTTCGCAAGTCAAACTTGTTATCTCTGTTGCCATAAGTTGCCAAGTCAAACTGGGGTCCGATATTTGTGAGAATGCAACTACGCACACCAAGTGCTTTTTCCATTTGGGAGAATTATCATCTGATGAATTCATTTATATTATATTTAACCACCTAGGAAGAAAGCTCAACGTGATAACTTCCGTACATGTGCGTCCATCTCAACTCTAATCGTTGGTTCGTCTTTGTCATGTTCGCAGGTGAATCAAAGCCTCGAAATGAAGATTTCAAATGTGAGACGCGATGTGTTCTTGGATCGTAAACTAACTGTTACAGTGCATTAATGTGAGGATTGGTTTTCCCCTTTATCATGCAAAACATAAACATATTGTTTGGGGCTGATTTCAGCACCAGATTGAATAGCTCCCATTACGTGATAGTTCCTTTTTCAATTAGCATTACAGGTTTGGCGTATTATTTAACTCGTAACCTGCTTGCTGAAATCACATGGCCTGGATTTGGGCTTATCATGCTGGACCAAAGTGTAACGGTTTTGATTTTTTCTCTGTTTGATTCATCTTTTTTTTGGTCAGATTTTACTTAAAGCTTTGCCTAAGTTTGATGCATAACTATGGACTGAGTTAGTGCAATATCTGGTAAAGTGACATTATTTATATAGGAGGATGAAATTTTTCACAAATTAACGTGACTGAAATCAAACTCTTGGAAAATTTGTAATTTTATTGTTAGGAACATATTTTAATTATAACTAATGCTTTAGTGTCAAATGTTTTGTTGGAATATTGAAGTAATAATATTACCAACAAAACTAACGAAAAGCCTTGGAAGTAAGGTACAAATTGCGTTGGATTTTTCAGAAAACAATATTCAAGAGTTAGAATGTATTCTGACTGACCTATTTTTAGTTAAACGTCTGTATAATTTGGTCCACAAAAGAGAAGTCATTTCTTTACTCATTAGTTTTTCGTGAAGTTTGATGAATATGCTGGAAATATTCACGAACTTATCGTCCTATCCATTTGGATCACCGTTATCTCTTGCTGTATCATATTCGTTAGTATAATCAATCAATTAAAAGTTCCTAACAAACATTGTGTTGTTAAAAGAAATGGAGGAAGTACTAATGATTAGAGTCCATTGTATAACCTACTTTTATGTTGTATCAACTATGGGTACCCTCAAAATAGAACACTGCCCAGCGACTCCATTGCAGGACACGGTAGAATCTATCATCAATGGGCGTCCTAAGTAATAAAATAAGTTTTTAGGTCCTTCCAAAAGATTGAGGAGACGTTTGGCTTACATAGGGCAATAAGAATGAGAATGAAAATGAATATAGCGAAGAATGAGAATGAATATAATCATTATAATTATGATAGTTAGTTAAGATGTAAAAATGATTATCATTATCATTGATAGTGGTTGGTTAGTAAAAAATGTTAAGAAATAAAAATTTGTTAAAATTTTGTTTTATATCAAAATTTAAGTATATTTTAATTGATTATTTTTAATTTATGCACCTTAATTATAATGACAGAATATTTAAAATCAAGTATATTGTTATTTTTTGTTTTTAATAGCTTTTGAAGAAAAAAATACTCTGATATTTTCTTGTATCAACATATTATTAGTTATATAATATCTTTAAAATATATAGTTTAATCATCTAAACTATTGTGCAATTTATCGACATAATCATAATATCCACTATTCCATTGCTATGGTAAAATCAAGTAATATAATTTAATATAATTTACGTTCCTTTTGATCCATTAGGTCATGAAAAACGGATCTTGCAGGTTGCTCTGATAGTACTTCTCCTAGTGATAGTCTATGTTGTGCTGGCGTTTGTAAGCCATGGACAACTTAAGCTGGAATTGTGGTTTTGAAGGTAATAATTTATTTTTAGTCTTTACTTTGACCATATTTCATGAGAATATTGTAGTTTTGTAAGTATGGTTGCATGGAAGAGCAAAATACAAAAAAAAGCGTATTTGTCAATTTGATTAAAAAATAGATATGATATACTCATCTATAATCAAATTTAATTATATGTGAAACTATCCTCCATGTATTCATTAACCTCGTGCCCTTACAAGGTTAAGGTAATTGGAATCCACCTAGTGAGAGAGTGACAGATATGATAAATCAATCACTCATAAATTTTATTGGCCCATTAATGGCTTCTCTTAATGATAAGCACGCAGGAATGTATGTGATACTTCCTCATTTACCTCTTCAGCGTTACGTGGTTGCTCCCTATCCAATCAAATCCTTGACTTCACTCAACAAAGAAACTGTGATCTTCGTTTCTTTGACCTACAAAACCAACGGTAGGCAAGGGGTGTGCCATTTTGTTAATACATTGCACCTCTTTATATTAATATTTTGTTGCTAATAAGGCGAGATTTGAGTAACATTATTATGCACATTACTGTAACAACAATAATAACATTTAAGAGCAATACTTAATAGAAATTTTATTTAGATATAGAATTTGAAGAGATTCAATCACATTATTATTGTTAATTAATAGAAAAATTATTTTCGATAGACTTATTGGGAAAATTTTTAAAATGATTTAAAGAGAAAATGTTAAATACGTATACAAATAACTGCATAAATAAAATTAAGTAAAAGTAAAATTAAAAAATAAATCAAAATTAAAATAAAAGTAAAAATAAGTAAATAAACAAACAAACAAACAAACAAATAAAAAAACAAACGAGTAATTAAAAGAGAAAAATATCAAATAAATAAATAAAATAACTAAAATGATAAGTAAAATAAATTAAAGTATTTAAGATAAATACAAGACACAAGAAACGAAGAAAATAAAGTAAAAGATTCAAAAAGTCTATCAAAAGAAAGGGACCTTTTTATAAAAAAAGGACATGTCTGTAAAATCATTTACCCTTATTCTACTTAGTCAAAGTTTCTTATTGTAGGTCAAAGTCCTCAATAAGCTTTAATAAAGTCATATCATATTTGATCACCTCCACTCTATTCTTCCTAAGACTTTCTCTTCTTCTCTTATAATCCATAAATACAATCTTTCCACATTTTCTTACTAAAGCATTAGGATGTCTCGTCTTAACTTTTCTGAACCACTTAAATCTTGTCTCGTTCAACTTACCATTAATGTTAGCCACCTTGAACTTGTCTCTTACTTCTACATTTATAACCTTATCACTTCTTATAAGGTTGCACATCCGACAGAGCTTCTTCAACTCTGCCACTATTAACTTATGATTATGCACATATTTGATGAGTCAATACTTTGTCCCATAAAGTACAACCAACCTAATTGCTAAACAGTAGAATTTTCCTTTTAGCTTAAGTAGTATCATCTTCTCATACAAAACTCCTGATGCGTTCCACCATTTAAACTACTCTGATTTGATACAATAAACTATGTCATTAACTATCTCGCCATTGCATTGTATGATGGATCTAGGGTAGTTAAACAATTTTTCTATGGTATAACTTTTGAAACTAGTCTTTATCCTCATATCAGGTGCAACTATGTGACTTGAAAAGTTACACTTTAAGTACTTAGTCTTACTTCTACTAAATTTAAAGTCCTTCGACTATAGTGTCTTTCTCTAAAGTTCTAGTTTCACATTAAAATCCTATTTTATTTCATTTACTAAGACAATATTATCAGCAAACAAAATACACCAAAGTACGTCCCCTTGGATACTTTTGGTGAGCTCATCCATAACTAATGCAAACAAGAAAGGACTAAATGAGGATTTTTAGGGTAGTTTAATATCAATAAAAAAATACTCTGTATCTCCTCCAATTGTCCATAGTCTAATCTTTACACCTTCATAAATATCCCTAAGAACTTATATATTGGTCATATGAACTTCCTTAATTTCTAAACACCTCTATATGACTTCCTTAGGTACTCCGTCATAAGTCTTCTTTAAATCAATAAAAAGTGAAAACTATGTATAAGTCCATCTATCTATCCTTACAATATTTCATTAATCATTTAACAAGATGTATAGCTTTCATCGTGTACCCCCCAAACATAAAACCAAATTGGTTCTTAGAAATAGACGCACTCTTTCTTACTCTTTTCTTAATTACTCTTTACCATAACTTCATAGTGTGACTGTGTCCCTATTGTTGTTACAACAATGGATGTAACAACCCAGACCACCTGCTTGCAGATATTGTCCACTTTAGGTTAAGGCCTTCGTGCCAAGCACCCTCACGGTTTTGTTTTCTCATAAAAAACGCGTCTGTAAGGGGGTGGTCTGGGTTGTTACAATTGGTATTAGAGCCAGGACGCTGGGCCTCCACAAGGGAAAGGATATCTCGATAGCACTAAGTTTATGGGCTCTATCTCACATTGGGAAGGAGAACGAAGCACTCCTTATAAGGATGTGGATATCTTTCCCTTGTAGATGCGTTTTCTATGGAAAAACAAAACCGTGAGGGTGCTTGGCACGAAAACCTTGGCCTAAAGTGGACAATATCTGCAAGCGGGTGGTCTGAGCTGTTACAATGGATGTCCCTTTTTTCTTGTTGAGAGAGATTAATGTGCTAAGTCTCTACTTATTCAATATTTTAGAAGACTTAAAGATCACATTAAAAAGCTTAGTTAACCAAGTAAGACTCTCTTTTCCTATACTCTTTATGGATAACTCATGAGAATCTATTGCCCTTTCACCTTTCATCTTCCTCAAAGTTCCTTTAATTTTTTCTCCCGTGATTCGCCGATTACAAGTAAAATTAGGATATTTCTTATATGTGCTAAAATCACCGAAGGAAAAGTTGTCATTTTTGCTTTTATTAAAAAGGCTATAGATTTATCTTTTTTCATCTTCATATGATGTTTTTTCCCCCTAAAATCACTTATCCAACTTCATCATTTATATAACGAACTTAATCCAAGTCTCTCTTTTTCTGTTTTTAAATATATCATTTTCTCTATCCTTAGTTTCTATTTATTGATATAAGTTCTTGTAGGCTCTACTTTTGGCTTATGAGACTATCTTGTTCATCTATTTATTTACCAACTTATAACTTTATCTATTAACTACCTCCTTTCATCCATGTTGCTATATAATAAAGCTTTATAGGCAAGCTTCTTAATTTTCACCTTTTCTTATACGTATTTAGTCCACTACTAAGACTTTTTTTAACAAACCTTAGACCCTTTAAAAACCCTTAAGATCTTCTCATTTACATTCCTTAAAAGAGTTGGTAGACCCTATCACATCTAGTTAGCATCTCTCTGTAGTTTTTATTCTTCTTCAGACGTTACTTTATCCTTATGTTGTTCCATGATATCCCTTTTTAGATTTTACCACCTAACTCTAGTATACCTCTAAGAACTTCTCTTATTTCTCCAACTCTTAATTATAGGAAAAAGGGCAAAATTGACCCTAAAGTTTGTGTCTACTGATAAATTAAACCTTAGCATTTTGAAATATTCAAATTAGACTCTATCATTTTAAAGACATTTAAATTGAATCCTAGGTTAACAGAAAAAGTGACGGAAGTGTAATGTCGTCAGGTTTTTGCCATATCATCATTAAAGTCTCAAGTTGCCCCTATATGATTATTAAAGTCTCCTCCTATAATAACTTTCTCGTTAGGGAGAATTTGTTGAATCACCTCATCTAACTATTCTCATAATTGATGCTTAAATTGTTCTTTCATCCTTAATTAGAGTGTATAAGTACATATCACATTGAAAACATCTTTTACCACAAACTTATTATGCATATTTTTAAATGCAAATTTTAAAATTGTTATAACTTATGAGAGATTAAGAAGATTAAATACTTTTTTAGTTTATGCTAAGTTGTGGCTGAATTTGTGTTATAATCATTAATCAAAGTGGTAAAAGAACTTGTTAGACTAATTTAAGATTATGTTTGGTTGGACGTAAAGTTTTTAATCGAATGGAATGGAATGGAACGTAAATGGATCTAATATTGAAAAATTGATATTTGAAAGAGATGGAATGGTTCATAATGTAATATAGTAAAATGTTGTTTAGACGAAAGATTTATAATGTAATATAGTATAGAGTTGTTTATCATTTTACATTTAACGTAAACTTTCCAAATCGGTGGTTTTTCATTTTTACTGCTTGGGATGGAATGAGATATAATATGAAACTCTCCTCTTCCGTCTCATTCTATTATAAATCCTCCTCTAAAACGATGAAATAATATTATATTCCATTTCATTCCATTATAAAAACCTTCAACCAAACATAGCTTCAAGTAATCAATTAATTTTGAATATAAATTTTGAAAAAATTCAAAATTTGACCCATAATTTGAATTGGAGGGAGGTTGACTCAATTCAAATATGTCATTTTAATCTAAAAATACATAAAAGAATAATAACAATCTCGTTGAATCAATATTTTGAATTTTGTACAGGTCATATTAGCGACATATCATTACCAAATTTCTTTGTATTGAATCGAGATTAAATACTGAATTGTATATAATTTTTTTGAATTGCAACAGTTTTTATATTAAAATATTTTTAAAAAGTGTATTAAATTTCAAATTAAGAAAATAAAAAATCTTTATGTTTAAATAATTTTAAAATATGTGTTTTTTGTACAATTTTTTTATATTGTTTTAATCGATAGAGTTACTGATTCAAAATTTGAAAACTTTTCAATTTTAATCATAATATGATAGTAATTTATAATATTCAAATAAGTTTTGTATAATTAAAAATATGTTCTATGCATTTCAAATACTTTATATATTTCTCAATTGTTCAATATTATTTTTAAATAATTATTTGTATTTTTGTAATATAGGCAGCAACAACTAGGCGTGGCATATAGGTTTAATTTATTTTCATAACATATAAAATAAAATTTATTTTTCAATTTTATTTTTATAATATAAATTTTTCATCAAATAAATAAAAAGTATTTGAATAGTCATAAATATAAATTAATATAACAAATTTTATAATAAGCATTGAATTTTAATTATATAAAAATATAATAATAATAAAATCGATATTAATTTGGGTATTTGATCTTGTGGGTCGAAAATAAGGTATTAAAAAATGTTGGACTAGATGGCCACCCTGATGACTAAGCATCCATCGTATGGATATCAGGTAAAACCAAACCCTAACGCCGAGTTTAGTGGGCGGGAAAGTAAAGTGAATTTGAAATATGATTTTTCGGAAAATAAATATATAGAAAGTAAAGATATTTACATATTTGGATACTTATAAGAATTCTAATAGGAAAGTTGGGTAAATTATTATTATAGTGTTGCAACAGTATTTCATGGAATGTAACTTAATTTTGACTTGTGTTTCTAATTATATCCCTACAAATCAAATAAAAATTGAAATTGTTAAATAAAGAAAAATATGAACCTAAAGATTGTCGATTGAAACTTTTGAGCAAAAATATTCAAAATCATACTAACAGGAGAACTATAAGAATAGTTGAAGACATTATTATGAATACCGGTACGTACTGGACCAAATTGGTACGAAATAAAGGGTGAGTCGTACCAGGTTTAAATACAGTCGATATCGGCCCATTTTGGATAGTACTGGTCGGTATTCAAAATACCTTCCAAATATTGGCCAATACCGAAAATTTTAAAAAATAGAGAGACTTTTTTGCAAGATTTTTGAAAATTTCCCCCTCCTTCTTATCCCCCTCCCCCCTTAAGTTTTTTAATTAGTTATTTTATTTATTTCAACTTTTAT
>JANVCL010000008.1:4342427-4359970 GCA_026546855.1 Erythroxylum incrassatum | reverse complement strand
TAATAAAAATATTTTATTTTTTAAAATAAATAATTTAAAAATTATTATTTATAAACTAATATTTATTATATATATTTAATTATTAAATCAAAATTTATTTGAAATTATATTTTAAAAATATATTTTAACTTTAATTATATTTATTAATAATTATTAAATTTAAAATTAAATTAAAATTTGGATTATTATTTATTATTATGATTTTTGGAGACAGGGTTAAAAACATATAGTACAATTGTATAATATGACAATGAACTATTTTGTAATTTAAAAAAAATTATGAACTATTTCATAATTTTAAAAAATTACCCGAAATGATATTTAGTATTAACCAGTACTGGTGCAGTACTGTATTAAAACTTAATCGAGTACCAAGTTCGGTACAGTATTCGTAACATTGGTTGAAGAGGAGGTAGGGCTTTATAAAAGAGTTATCGTAAATTTGAAAAAGAATGAAGGATTAAATTGGCTAGTGTATTTTTTAGATTAAATTCTTGAGTAAAATAATCTAAATATCAAAAAAGTACTGGGATTTACAATCCAAGTAAAGTGCTACTACTTTTCTTAGACTGAATTTTTTTTTACTTTTATAACTACTCAAAAAGATAAACCAAACGTAATAATATAAATTTTAAGAAAAATATTATTTTCCGAATGAGAATCCATTACAACCAAATAAGACCTCAGAGTGATCTCAATCGATGTTCTGTAACGATTTTGTGTCCAACCAGAAGTTGTTTACTCATTGGTGGCAATGACCTTTTGTCCACCACTGGCCAGAGCTAGATAATTCCAATTCCCAAGGCCCTTTTGAATCCAAAAACCTACCTTTTATCTAAAATTCTTATTCTATTTCTTAAAAGAAAATTTGATGTGCTGTCAAGCAAAAGAGAGAATGCAAATACAGCTCTTTTCTTGATGGGGTTCGCGTCCCACTCGTAAAAGCATCCGTCTCAGGCATCTATTCGGTGCTTTTCTTTACATGCCCAAACAAACTTTTTATGCCCAGTAAAAGATTATTTCATCTGTTTTGATAGAGTTACGAGGTACTATAAAATCACACTTCTGGCAGAGGGTCCCTCAATACATGCAAGTATGTAACTCAAAGTTGTATGCTGTATGAACCTTTTCTCCTCTTTAAAGAGAAAATGACTTTTTGGGTTTAGCATCTGAATTGCTTTCTGCGCCAGTAATCATAGATTCTTACAGTAAAAAATAGACAGCAGGACCACATCTCTTTTCCATCGAGTACTATGTGTGTTATATTTGATTCCTTCGCAAAATTTAAGCCCAAACACATGTAATACGCAAATCGGATTAGTATTCTTTCCACATATTTAACAAAGTATAGTAATTGTTCATCCACAAGTCAGAAACAAAGTATGCATATATCTTGCGGAAACAATTTTGAATCAGATAATGAATTTCAACAACTTGGCTGTTATTTCTACCAACTACCTACCTCCGGCACATATAAGGGGGATAGTAGATTATGGCGGTGCTTGAGGTGGTTCCGTTGGGTAATAGAATTGACAGCCACGGGTGGCGGCAGATGGAGGTGCAATAAAGCACAAATTGTTAGTTGGTGAGGGGTTGGCAGGTTTTGATGGAAGAATGGCAGCGGAGGGAGTAGTAGCCGAAATTGAGAATCCTGATGATGCTGCAGTCGAGAACAGTGTCATTGGTGTAGCAGTGACCTGACCATGCATTTGCCATGTCCAGTTTGGAAGTCCCTGTGAAGAACCCAATTCAATCCTCTTCTCTGTCGCTCTTTCCTGCCAACAGAAACACGTTGTCAAATAATTAACAAACGAAAATGGCATTTTTCAAGGCCGAGCATAACTCTCTGAGAGAGTCCACTTGCTACAAGTTCATGTATACGTGTTCACTTGAAGAAAAAGCCTAAAACAATCCTTTCACATCTAGGAGGAGAACATCCAGGACAAGAAAAAATCAAGCAGTTCTAAAACTTGTAGGAAAGGAAAAATCTTGCCAATTACTCTTAAGAATGTACGACTTCTTGTTCCTATTTTGGCGTTTCCTGGTTTTGCTTTCAATATGTCAAGAGTTTTTAAAACATTTTAGAAAATGGAAATTCAAGCTATAATTAATGAACATGTAACCAGTAATATCATACGCTAGTCAACCATCCTGGAAGCCTTTTAAGTCCTAAAAATTCTTGCTCCCAAAACTTATAGAATAAGGAACAAAAATTACAATATAAGTCAATGAAAACATCCAGCAGACATCCAAGAATTCCAATAATTGAAAATGAAAGCGACACATCATGAACAGATTCACCAGACCATTTTAGCAGAAAATGGCAAGATCTTAAAAGTTAAGACCATGGCAACGTGTGGTACCTCAATAGGAAAGAAGCTAGGATATATGCCATTCCAGTACATTGGGTGATCAGATCTCCTCGCTAGCCCTTTGAAAGGTTGATCACCCAATATCGGAGTCATTGAGACATCCATCTGTGAATCAGATCATGCCGAACATAAAACATTAGTAAATACAATGCACTGTAGATACCTTTAAGAAATAAGATAGAAGGTGGAAATAAAAAAGATCGTTGTGAAAAAAGCACATATAATTACCATAGAAATTATCCCAAAAGAATTTCGTCAGGAATTTGTAAAAAAAACTAAGACCAACAAGATGAATTTCAGAGTTGCTAGAACAAGTTCATTTATAGTATATAGTCCAATAATGCTCCAGGGTCGCATCACCTAAAAAGAAACAAGACTTAGATATGGAAGAAACATAAATTACCCTGGAACTCCTTTTGAGTACATCATAAGGGCTTGAGTGGAACTGTATCCCTTCATTTTCCTTGGAACCATTGCCAAAAGAAGTAGATATTCCCAAATTGAGGTCAAGATTGTTGTCACTACCTGCATCAGAAACCATTAAACTTGGATCAGTTAACTCAATAAATAAATCAGTTCCAGTGTATATATATTCAGCTTTTCAGAATATGCCATGGAAACTGATTATTATTTTGCCATCGCTGCATATGAATCACATAGTACCTTCCTTACTGGCCTCCGATATCATCTCTCCTTCGTATGCACTCGGCTCAAAGTTTGTAACGGCCTCCCTTCCATTACATTTGATAGCAGCCTTGTCATAAGCCCTGATTTCCAGAAAATCAAAAGGGAGATGCATGTTGGATGGGACCCTATTGAGGTTGAGAATTCAGGATAAAAATTTCAGTATCAGTAGAGTGTAAATCATGATCATTAGGACCTTGCAGCTTCTACTTCGCTGTCGAATAACCCAAGATAAATATACCTGCAAGCAAGCATAGTAATCTCCATGATGCAGATACCACTGTCAGTCATTTCTTCTTTGTCACAGTGATCTTTAGAATTCATTTATTACAAGGAAAGGACAGAATTAAGGCTTTGTTTAATCAATTTCAAACAGCAAAAGAACAGAATTGAGCCTTAATTTACTCAATTTCAACAGCAAACACCCACATAAAGAAACACGTTATCTCTACTTTCAAACAGAATGTATAAACTATATAGTTCCTCACTTTTTTCCAAGAAATTGCCCCATTCGGGCTTCCCATCGGCCACATTTGTGCAATGTCACCCCTCGATATTTTGAACTCCCTCTTGAAAAACCAGTGCTCTGGCGACGAAGAATATGCACAAATTCTTCTTTGGTCAGATTCTTCATCTGCACATTGATCCCAATTAAAGTAAGACTCCCAGTTTCAAAGTGCTTGTAGGCAATGAATTTTATTTAACCAGATATCACTAGCAATTACCACCTGTTGCAGATCCTCTTCATAATCACTAAGGCTAAAATTGATATCAGCATCAACACCTCGGAATTTGATAGCAGCTCTATCATAGGCTCTGAATTTCGATAAGTAAAAGGATTTAAAAAATAAAAGAATGGAGCTATAAGGCAAAAAAATTGGAAACAAAAACGATGGAAAGGATACATGGAAAAGAAAAACCATCATAGCATTATCGTCAAGGAATCTACAGAACACAACAGCAATTAAAAACACTCACCTAGCGGCAGCATGAGCTGTGTCAAATCCACCTAATAAATCCAACACCAAAGTCAATATGTAAACAACAAAAAGAAAATCAACCCAATGAATTGCAATTTGACGGCTGACAACAATAAAATTTCCTTCCCAATAAAAATGAAATTGAGAATTAAAAAGCAGAGCATCCATACCCAGATACACTTGCTTCCCGCAATCCCTGCAAAAAACAGAAAAAGTCAGCGCACAAAATTTACACTGCTTGTTCGTAAAACCACTCCAGTAAAATGATGAATAGCAATCCTTCAAAGTAATTAAACAAAACCAAAATCAAATCAACCACCAAGTCACCATTGAAGGGATTAAGTAACAGCAGAAGAATTCTACCAGATATGAGATTCCCAACGCCCAGTCCTCCGATAGAACGTGACTCCTCTGTACTGCGAGCTCCTGGACCTGGGTCCCCTCCTACTCTTCTTCACCTGCTGTGACGCTTGCTGCGTCACACGCACCTCTTCGCCAACGCCAACCTCTCGATCCATCCAGTTTCTAGAAGCTCCATGAGTCGCCGAGTCCCCATGTTCCACGGGGAAAAACTCCTTCGTCACAGCAACCTCGTGACGCTTCTCGTTCTCACCTCGTCCGACCTTCAGTATATCAAAGTGGAAGGTGCACGGAGCTTCGCCGGCGCGTGTTGAGCACGAGTCGTCGTTACTGGACGCGTCCGCATTGACCACTGATGAATTGGAGGTTCCTGATCCTTCCGGATGAGGATACTGATGATTCCAGTAGTTCTCAAGTACAGCTACCGAGTCCGAGTTCTGACTCGGCTCGCCCAATTCCGCATTCAGATTAAGATCAAACATTGCTCAACTAGCTCTTACAAATTTACCGATTTACGCCTATTCTCCTCTCCTTTGCTTTTACTGCTAATTTGAGCTCGAGTTTAGCAGAAAAATAACGTAGTTATTAAACATGGACTGAAATGACTCTATGAGATGAATAGTAATCCGACGGTTGATATTTGCGCAAACAAGACGAGTCAGCCAAAAGATAGGGAGAAAACAAGTAGCAAGAGAGAGACGCTTAAGAAAAACAAAACTCGAGAATCGCGAACCGGAGGCCACTTTTCTACCAGAACAGCCGGAGATATTTCACCGTCGCCGGAGGAGTAAATAAACTAATCAAGCTCCAAATAGAAACAAAACGGCACCGTCTAAGAGACCGAGCTCTAAAACTTGAAGAAACGCACTACACACCAAGTAACCGGCTAGGAGTTAGTCATAATCATCGCCGAGTACCGGAGTCCAGGAAAAAGGGCGTAGAGAAAGAGAGAGACAGAGTGTGTGTGGGTACATGCGCACTTTATTCTTTTACTTAGAGAGAGTCGCAGGGGAACATTTTAGAGTCGATTAAGGAGGACACGGCAATTATTATATAAACATATTTCTTGATCGGGAAACTCACCGGCTACTGGTTTGACCAGTCACCGCTTTTTCTTCGTTTTCTACTGGAGAGTCACCGTAACTAACTAACCCGCGAATAAGCGGTTGCTCCGTATCAGGACTACCAAACTGTACTGGTAGAATTCTAAAATTTTCTGAGAACTAAGAAGGTCAAACCCCCAATCATATGAGAATTTGCTCATAAGACTGAATTTAACCTTAAATCAGAAATCGTTCTTTGTACAATATTTTATTATTGATTGGTGGTGGATTGAAGATGGAAAGAGGAGGGAGGAGACATGGGAAATAAATAAAAACAGATAACAGAAGAGTATAATAATAATGATTGATATAGAATTGGAGACAATGGGAGAAGGAAAAGGTTAAATGGTTGCTCTCATATGGGTGTACCAAGTTTGACTTGGACCATGGTGACACAATTAGGTGAGACCTTGTTACATATTAATCATGAACTCTAAGTAACTTATTTACTTGCTTAAATTTTAGAGATCCGATCCGTCTATACATATAAGTGACATTTTGTAATAAAATATCAATTATTTGAAAATAGAGTATTTAATTTGTTACTAGTTCAGTTTGTCCCAATAGTATTGCTATGTTACGTGCCGTAAGAACACAAATGGTGGTTTGTGTCAACCAGCAACTAATATCGATGAAGAAAGTAAGTCATTCCCTGTGTAGCCTTCTTTCTTTAGTTGCCTCGTATGCAAAGTAGATTATCAGAATGCTCTCGGCAACACTGAAGCAAATTCTTTCTACTACGTGGATCACGTTTCATTTTTCGTGGAAGTAAAGCTATAAGCACCGGCGATGCTTATTTGACCAATGAGCTTGTGCGTCGTGGCGATTTAGAGTCTAAACAAGCCAATGGTCATATGACCATCACCATTTATGCAGTCGGACCACGGGTAACTTTAGCTGGGTCTCCCTCGTAAATCAAATCAAATCACATGACAGGCTTTTTTAGTGGGTTACTTGCCCTTTTAGAGGGTCCCCTAAGATCTCGAGTAATGAACTTTTGTCTGGAAATCCAACGGTTTGGGAGAACTAATAAGTTACAGTCGGATAGTCATGGTCCTAGGCTTAGATTGTCCTCTCTTTTTTTCTTTCCTTTTCTTCAGGGACATTTCCTTTTAAGACAATGTTTTGTAGCTCTCATTATTGGTGGATGCCCCACTAGGGCACGCAAAATATCTACTTATCTAAATCAGTCTTACATTTATCATTTTACTTTTTAACGGACATGATCTTTTTTCCCTATTTTTCATGTACCATCTTTATCTTATTTATTTTATCTTAATTATTTATTTTAGTAAGTTGCACGTAAATAATTGGTTGAGATCTAATAAAATAAGATTGATATATAAAAAATGAGGCAGAGACTCTCAAAGACTTTTAAGCCCCCTAGGATAGGAATAGTTTAATTGATAGAAGGGAAGGTCATAAGGTCAAAAGATTTTATATTCAGTTTTTTTATTTATATTCTCTCAATGGAGTCTATTTATATAGGGTTTATTTAGTGTAAAATATCCTATTAACATAATTTATAGGATATTACGTTAATTCAAATATTTATTCAGTACGCATATAAAAAGTAACAACTGTCAAATGCCCTGTTAAAAGAAAAGGTATTTTTTAATAAATTATATAGAAAATATTATTTTTATTGGTTGGAATCATTTTAAACTATGATTACGTACCATACATTCCCGAACGGAAAATATATATATTTTTATTCCTATGTGGTTAAAAAAGCCACCGGTTTCCTATGATAAGAGGTTACATGTTGTATTATGTTTATTTGTTTATTCATTTTAAGAAAACTTTAGTTGCAAATTTTGACTTAGCGGTGATTTTCATAAATACTATAAAAATGGATGTAGACTTTGTTATAGGAAGCATCAAAGTCTAGAGCAATTCAAATATGTTCTAAGACGCTGGTCTACACATCATAGAAATTCCAATGCGTTCGCTTTCACTTTTCAAGGTTTTCTTTTGTATGAACAAATAAGAAGTAAAGTAATGATTAGTAATAAATATTCTGAATTAATTAGGACCCTCCACCACAAATTATTATTGCTTTAATATAATTAAAACACAAAACAAATAATACACGTGGATAAATTGATAATTACTGGTTTCAATTTTTGTGTTATTGAGCGAGAATAATGACAGAACCAACCAGACGGGTCCATTGGTTTGACACTGATTGAACTAAAGAATCATAGACATGCTTGATGGGAAAGGACACGTGGCCATGAAAGGACAATACACAATTATTAGAAACGAAGAAAGGGGTTGTGAGCGAATATGAATTGATAATAACTTTTTAAAATTTTTGTATTATTTTTTTCGATTTTGTGTTTGTTGTTGAAGTCGCAGTATATTAGTACCTTCCTGTTAAGGTAATCTTCCAACCTTAACCTCTTTTAGGTGAAATCTCAAATTTCCAATTTCGGTAATTTCTGATCAACCACCTTCGATTGCGACTTGTCGACCGGTTGCAGCAGGTTTACCCAACAACTCAAACAAGTAACCACCGGATAAGCTATCTCATTTTGGCAACTCCTTTGCCAATAGACGGCTGACACGTTTACATTCCTTTCCCGATTGTAACTGTGTGTGTGTGCGTGATCCTCCACCCACTCCTTTAATATTCATTGGTGAGTTTGCTGATGCCTGACCCAACAGTTCCTGTACTTTACCTGTGACCCCGTTTGCCTAATTTGTTAATATATATATAACAATTGCAATAAAAGAAGATTTGAAATTAAGTTTTGATAAGCCACTCAACCATAAAGTAGTTGATAAATAGAAGTGGAATTGATATTGTCAATTTAAGTCACACATGACTTTTTCGCACAATCAATTCGGCCAAAATTGAAAAGACTACATTGCATTATAATTTTGTAAAAAAAATTATTTTGGATTTCTACATGTTATAATTTTATAATATTGTCCAAAGATAAGAAGAAACGAGATATCTCTCGACATAATCTCAGACACACAATTAAATGAATATAGGAACCAAATGAATAATAAAACCTGGACAGGCAGTGTCAGTTATCTGACACAGCACATGTTTACCCATAACAGCCATGGATGGACTCCTCCTTTCATTTTCCCTTCCATGTCTCGCCTCTCTGCTTGTTGGTGCCATTTTGTAACGGTTTCTTTGATCAGTTTTTTGAGGACAAAACCTGCACAAGATGTCCACACGACAAGACAAAATAAGCACTATTATTAGTCGTTGTACTTCACCCTAACCTTCTGTACCTGAGATGTAATGTAAAAGACAGCGGGGTTCCAATTCGGATTGAATAAGATTGGAGATGAAATCAATCAAGTCCACTTCTTAAACCTAACCCAAATTTGATTATTCAACTCTTTCCAAAATTTTGGGTTAAAATGAAAAAGAGAATAGATATATAATTAATGTACTAAGAGCTTTTTATAACCTAATTTTAAATCCACACGCTAGCCTAAAATTAAATAGATTAGCGAGTACAAATTGGTATCCCATTAAGTTACGGACTTTTTTGAACACCGACGATGCTCGCATGGAAGCGAAGCAGGTCGTGTTTGTACGTATAGAAATTAAATTAGTTGCTTGTCCTTGTTACATTGAAACATATTTCTTAGTCACCTTTCACATGTTATTTTCAATAAACATTGGATACCCATTTAGCGCCATTATTAGAATCACTTTCCATTTATATGTAGCAAGGCCACTATGTATCATTTTGATTAAAATTAAGATTCTGCCAAAAATATATATTTTTCAATTATGAACAGTGATCTTTCTTAGTCCGTTATTGTAATCTTGTCTTGTTTTAAACAAATTAAATCAATGATAGGGGAGATTACTGAAATATATAATGCCGAACTACATGAAGTCAATGAAGCTTAATGGAGCATTATACGAGTGTCGATGGTGGGAGCTTTGAAAGGAATAAACTAATATTATTAGAAATCTAACATTACAAGTAAAGTACAATTAAGGCAGGGCCTCCTCTTTTGGTGGGTATCTTGTCGGCACGAGGTGTACGAGGTTTTAAACTACCTTGGGAGACGTGGATGCTTCGTATCCATTGATAGAAAGCTTTTTTTAATAGCAGTATCATTATAAAATTTATCCAAGGGTCTTGTCGTCCAGTCAAATTTTATTATTTTCAAGTGCTTTAAAAATGGTTAATTTTTATTTAGTTTCTGAACCTGACCTTTCAACCGCAGCAATCATTCTTAATGCCCCAAATCATGAAAAGAATATGATATAATATTAATATATTCTTCTGTGCTACCGCACAGCTAAGTAGTCTAAGGTGCAACCATTAACACGATAACAAAAGATAACACGTCGCTTTTTTTTTTTGAGGTTTGAAATTCTCTTTAAATAAAAAAATATTTAAAATAAAATTAAAAAGAACATTGAGTTTAATTATACTTGGTTAAACTAAACCTCAGTAAATTTTTGACACAAGACAAATTTATGTACGTAACTTTCGTGGCCAACATCGATGATTCAAGATCGAAATAGGAACGTGCGAACGTGTGTAGCTTGCATTCTATGAAATTTAAAGATTTGCTTAGGCATCTGACTTTGTACACCTACACTACGCTTTCTTAAACGGAACAAGTGTGGTCTTAACTAATAATGAAGGCTCGCTTATAATGGTTTTTTTTCTTTCTTTTAATGGATTTATGTTTTAATTAGGAATCGAGATATCTATGGACTATGTCAGATCTCAACTCAATTGACATTTGAACTAATTCGTTGCTTTTTTAATCATTTAATATATTTTTAAATTAAAAAATTGATTTTGTCACTAGCTTCGTTTTGAATTGCCATTTTAAAAAATAAAAATACAACTTATATGATTTTATCCAAAAATAAATAAAGTATGGTCATGGGTAACAAATTGCATTAAAATTTTGAGTTCTAATTGTAAGCATTTTGTGCTGTTAAAAAAGTTATAAGTATTTAGTAGATAGCATTTTTTATTTACATTTTACAAAGAAATGATTTATATAATTTAAACTCTTAACTTTTCGGTCGCAACGAAATAACTTTAACAGTTACTTTGAATTTTGCCGTCGTTGCATACTCTGTCACTAAAATATATATCAAAATCACAATTAGGCTAAGTAAATTGCGTAGATATGCTTAAAAAAATTCGTGGAGATTAAGATGCCGAAATTGATAAACAAAAAAAAAAGTCAAATCATGCTGAATATCTGCGTTGAATCACTACAAAGCCATGTTTATTTATATAATCTGGATTAGAATTAGTTTATTTGTCATGCATCGGTATTTAAAGTTTGAAATCTCACATCAAATAATTATAAAGGCATTAAAAAATTTATAATAGTGTGCAAATTTTATTTTATTTAGTTAACTTTTGAGGGTGAGGTAGATTTTTTAACATGATATCAAAGCTAGTTTGTCTCGATAGTTTGAGGCGGTGTTTGGTTATGTATCTTTGCCCAATATATTTATTAAATGTCCAATCTTACTCTAAACTGAGGAGATGTATCAGAAATCTTATATCAGACAACTATAAAAATATTCAAAAATTTATAATAAAATATAAACTTCTTCCTCTTAAACTAATTTGAAGAGATAGGTTAGATCTTCTATACTTAAAGCCGTTCAAGTTCAAAGACATTATTTAGTACAGAAGAAGTCGGGTCGGTGACTAAGTTGGATGATTATTCGCATTTCAAAGCATTTAAGATCAGGACAGCTGTGCAGAGAAAACAGATAGATCTATTATTATGACACAACATTTGAAAATACAAAAGAGGCACTAAAGTCGCTGAAGTTGTCCAAAGTAGTTGTACAAAAAACATATTTTCATTAGCTAAAGAAGGAAACCTTAAAAACTAACACAACCTTTGGCTTCTTTCTCCTCATATTTCTCTCTAGTTTAAGAAACCTATAGCAGAAGGTTGTAGGGTTTAAAGAGTAGTTTAAGGCTTATAAGCCAAGATCAAGCAAACAAGGTTCACCCATTTCAATGATTTCATTGGTTACTACACAACTCAAAAGGTGCAACTTGAATCTTGATGGAGTAGAAGCTACGTTATTCTCATTGATGGTCACCGAATGGAAAGCAATCGAAGCCATTGGTTTTGAGGAATCGCTTTAAAAATTGTTAAAATTATATTGTACTAAGTTTTTTAATATGATATTGGTCTTGGAAATGACATTTGTACCATGTTAAAGAAAAACATATATTATAAATTAAACTTGATGTTGAGCATTGGTTGAATAACTAGAGAATGAATGGTGTGGCTCATCTTTCCTCCACATAAAGACAATTAAAATTTTAATGAAGTTGTTATAGAGAGGTCCAACTATCTGTTTCTAGAAAAGGGTCTCATCACAAATTGAAAGCAACTCTACTGAAGCAAAGTTATGGAGTTGTAAAGTAATTTAAGAAAAAACAGGGAATAATTGATTATTCTAAGTTAAAGAATCGGTAAAAGTTGCTCATTTATAACCAGAAACTCGCATGTTCAAATAACGAAAACAACGTCTTTATAAAAATACAAAGATAAGGTTGTGTACATCAATAATGCTTCATAGACTCCCATAAAGCGGAGAGCGTTTGTGCACCGGATAAATAAAGATTGACTTGTAAGGTAAGGAACAAATAATTGTGCAATGTCAAAATATCATTAGGGTTGTGTTAGTGATGACTGTTTTGTCTTCATCTCCGTAGAATTATCCTATCCCTCATGTCTTTTAACCCTTAAATTAGCACATAGAAGTAGATTTATGTGGATACATTAAATTAAAAATTAATGAATATAACCTTTTAAATTATTGTTATATCATTGCCTTCAACAAATATTCTTGAAATTGTTTTCAGTTTGAATCTGTACATTTTTATTCCGTGAGAAAATGTTCTGCTGGCCAACACAGGTTCCGGTGTTTGTGATTTGGACCTAATTTATGTACATAGTCTCCATCAAGATTACATCAACTTTCTGCTCTGTGCTATCCTGATGTAACAAACTAGCATTGGATTCTAGGGTTGAGGAAGATCCTTGGTTCATATCATCTACACCTTCCAAGAATATCGATTAATCATTTAGACAACTGGACTGATGAAAGTAATCAATGTCAAGGAGATTCATATCGTTGGCTTAATTCTATTATGATAATCTAAAGCAGAAGACCTGAGAGCTTTTGTAGACTGGAACAGACCCAGAAAAGAAGAGAAGGCCGAACAGACCCTGGCAATTTGATCACCGTGTGAACTAGATTTCCTCATTAATAGTCACCTGTCAACGAGACTTCTTGACAGCGACAAGTCGGCGTTGCCATGAAGAGAAGGGAAATCATAAAGCAGGATCGTTATATACACTGTCCATTCCATGCATCAAAGTCAAAACAGTTGCTAAGTATTGCTTCTTAAGGGCGAGAGAGCATTAATCTCACGAAAAACACAACAATTATTATGGGTTTGGCGTCCACTGCGAGGCAAAGCCTGATTTAGCCACAAACAGAAAGAAGGCCGGGCACAGCATGAGCCCAATTAGATAACGAGGCAGCAGTACGATAAGAATCTTTATAAGCTTCCTGTAGATCATCAACATCCTTGCACGTACCCTTAAGTCTATACATCCAAATAAACCTATTTGCTGAAAGTTTTCACAAGATTAATGCCTCGGAACAGAATCCTCGAGGGATTTGGAATATCATTTATTTAATAATATGATATATGATGAATTATAAGAATTTCACTGTATAATTATTAATATATGATTCACTAAATTAAACACAACTTTCAACTATTTTCTAGTAATATTGATTTAAGAAATATTTACCTTTGACGGTGAAATAACAATTTGAGCATAATTTTCAAATATTATTAAAAGAATAAGATATTAATTTTCAAGAATTAATATGATTAGGCTAGTATCGATTACACTCATTTCGTATTCTATATCTAATTAAGACACTGTTTGATAAAACGATAGAATTATATAAAAAATTAAAATTAATTTGATACTCTTAATATTTAAGTAGCCATGAGGCTGTTAAATATCAGTTTTGATACACATATATAAATTGGTTAATTAAAAAAAAGATAATTTATTTAATTCTAAATATAATTTAAGGTTATAGTTTATATTTATAGCCAACATTTTTAAAAAACTAGTTGATTTCTAACAAGATATTTAAAAGAGAAAAGATCATTTAATCAAATAATTATACTTAATTTTATATTTGAGAAACTTTATATTCAAATATAAAATATTTGATAAGTAAAACCTAATATGAGATTTTAAATCTCATTTAAATATTATTGATATTTAATTAAAATTAATTGTAAATTTTAAATTATTAAATCATATCATACATAATCATGAGCTCTCAGTTTTTTTTTAATCTACTTGTGTGGACATTATTAGAGAATGAATATTTGTAGGATTATAATGTTTCTAAATTACTCTATTTTACAAATTAATCTGAGAGATCAAAATTAAATCCATCCGTCCATTTTTTTGAGTCACATTTATGTTTTTGGGAATCTTTCCTTTCCAGATAAGTACTTGTCCAGCAAAAGAAAGCATATATTACTTTTGGCCATTACTATGAAAAGAAATCTCATGCCCAAATACAGTTTACTTGCTGCCATGTATAAAGAACTGCACTTCTTTCTTCCTAAGCAATCACAGAAGAAAGAAATTGCTATGGAGAATGGAGATTATCTCCGTACTTATTTTCAAGGCTTATACATACAAAAAGGAAAAGTTCTAAACAGAATGCACATTGTGACCATTCAATAGGATCATCAGTATATTTTCAACTAAAGTAGACTTCTACAAAGAGGACATGTCCTTTTATTCCTGAACCACAGTTTGATGCAGGCTGTATGGTAAACGTGCTTGCATTTAGGGAGAACCGCACATTCGTCTCCTTCCTTGAACTCTTCCTGCAAACATATGGGACATATATCACTCTTAGCTGCTATTTCTCTGTTCACGCTAGTCACAAGCACATGATCTTCCAACACAAGTACAGGATCTTGAGTTATGGTTAACGAAGACCAACTACTACTTGCATATCCTGATTCAATATTTCCCACCAACACCAAGTTATAAGTTTGACAGAACAAGAGCCAGTAGAAAGCAAAACAAATTAAGAAAACAAGTCCCACCGCCAGTATGGATAATAGGGCTAAACAAAATATGCCGCCAGCATGAGAAGTTGCACTAGGAGCAGCCATTCCATCTGTGAGTCTGAATGTGAAGAAACTCAAAGGTCCCATTCAAAGTTTACTTCACTCCCTCGTCGTAGTTGCTTATCAAGTCTCTTGATCACCTTCGAGTTTGTATGCACTCAATAGAGATTTTATAGATACTACATTACTACAGGAAGTTAGTTGGGTTGTGTATTGGATTCCAACTAGGAATAGGAATTATTGCATTAATTGTTCGCCAAGATTGGTCCACAATGGGCTTTCCGTTTCCTATCGTGATTTGGTATATCTCTGCAAATTAAGTTCCTCAAAATCAAGGTTAATTTTCTCCAAGTCCTCAGGTTAATGGAAAACATAATTTACGGGATTAGAATCCTTATCGCCCATGTCTGATAGCTCAAGGGATTTGCTATTTGTATCAATTTTAAGTTCCTTAATTTAATCTAGATATTGTACCTTTGATGGGTCACATTGCTGACTAAAATGTCCTCAGTTTAAGTCTTAATTTACGACGTGACATGATTGGATATAAGAGAGCTTACTTTTATTAGTCTTATTAGTTAATCCATAATTAGTTTCATAAATTATTTCCATAAGAAGAAGGGTGAGTGAATTTAAAGCAACTAAAGGCATTTGAAGATTCTGAAGTCTTCGGTCAAAGTGAGGGTTTACTGGCACCGCTAGAAGGCTATTTTGCGGCAGATGGATTCTCTAATCAATGATTAGTTCAGAACTAATAAAATACAACACAGACCGTTGGATTTGAATTGAAATTAGAGTTGTAACTTTACATTTTAATACGAAACATAATCCACCAAGTACAAACCTTAAGGGAGCGTTTGGTTCATAAAAAGTAACGAGAATGAGAATGAGAATGGATATAGGAAAGAATTAGAATAGATATAATCATTATAATTATGATGGTTAGTTAAGATGAATGAATAATTACCGTTACCATTGATGGTGGTTGGATTAGAAAAAAATAATGTAATTAATTAATTACAAAATAAATTATATTTTAATTAATAAATAAATTATATTTTAATTAATTACAATATTTTAATTAATTATATTGTAATTAATTAAGTAATAATAATATTTTAATTAATTAATATTTTAATTAGTTATATTTTAATTAATAATAATATTTTAATTAAATATAATGTAATTAAATAAATAATAATATTTCAATTAATTATATTGTAATTAATTAATTACAATATTTTAATTAATTAATAATAACAATTTAATTAATTAATATTTTAACTAATTAATAGTTATTAATTAGTTATATTTTAATTATTTATATTGTAATTAATTAATTAATTAATTACAAAATTTTAATTAATGAATACTAATATTTTAATTAATGAATAGTTACATTTTAATTAATAATAATATTTTAATTAAATATAATGTAAATAATAATAATAATAATTTAATTAATTACAATATTTTAATTAAATAATAATAATATTTTAATTAATTACAATATTTTAATTAATTATATTATAATTAATTATTTAATTGATTTCACCATAAATTTGATTATTAAAATTAAAGCTTTATATATGAAGTTATTTGGTTCATAATTATACTTTTTATCTATCCTCTACGTATAAAAAATTAAAAACATATCAGTTACTCTCATTCTTCTTTCTCATTTCTCTAGATTATGAGAGGAATGGAGGATTACCCAAAACTAATAAATGAAACTCATAAATCTTTAATAATAGATTCATACCAAACATCAATTTTCACTCCATACTTATACCCATTTTTTCATACTATAATATGATAAATATGTTATAAGAGCTCATCTTAAAAATCATTTATTTAGGTCCGAAGCCCAATATGCATTTATGTGTCCCTTCAGAAGGGTAAGTAATGGGAAAACACCAGCTTATATTATAATGACAACTCAATAACAATGTATAATATAAATATTGGGAATTAATTTTTTCATTGAAATGAATTTATAAAGTAATTTAGTTGGAATTCTATAATTTTCTATTGGAGTGAATTAAATAAATTAATGTGAATTCAAAACATGATTGGGGACATGAATGAAACCTTGCGGTGCTTCATCCGTACGTTCCTTTGAAAAAGTGACGTACAAAATATTTATCAGTACCACACCAGGCCTCGTGTTATTGGCAATGATGAGATTATGATCTTAGATCGTCTTCTTACTTTTGGAAAATATAATCATGGATTCTTCCGACTGCACTCATATGAGACAATATCAAAAGATATTCGGTTGCTTCATTCTTAGCCTAACTCCTTCGACCATGTTTGCTATGCAACCTCAATTTCCTAATCTTTAACGGCCTGTTTGATTCAAGGAATAAAATAGATGGGGAATAAAATAGTTATTCTTAATAATAGAAAAGATGAGGAATAGAACAGAATGAATATTACTTTGTTTGGTTTAGGAGATGGAATAGGGAAAGAATTTCTATTCCAATGTTTGATTTGGAAATATAAACTTGGAATAAGAAAAGAATAAGTAACAAAAAGACCAAAATGTCCTTATTATTATTATTAAATATTGTTATAAATTTTCTACTTATTATTAAATTTATTAATTTTTTATTCTTAACTATATTATTAAACTTATTATTATTATTAATTTTTATTTTATTCTTCTTCTTCCTCTTCTTCTTCTTCTTATTATTATTATAATATGAAATTAAATATCTTATTATTACTACTATTATTAATTAATGTTATTATTAATTATTGTTATAAATTTTCTACTTATTATTAGACTTATTATTATTTTTATTCTTAATTTTATTATAAGAAATTAATTATCTTATTATTATTATTATAAATTATTATAAATTT
>JANVCL010000008.1:4318037-4342327 GCA_026546855.1 Erythroxylum incrassatum | reverse complement strand
CACGGGATTCTGATCCAGCACAACTTCAGAGGTATGTTCATTCACCTATATCACCGTAATATCTGACCCTGATGTACCTGCATCTTCACTACAGTGCTTATCTTCCATGAAGATGACACCCCTGCTGATAACGACCTTTCGGGTAGTGGGATCCCACAGGCGATACCCCTTTACACCATCAACATAGCCTACGAAAGTACATTTCCTAGACTTCGGATCCAACTTTGAAACATCCTGGGCATGGTACATCACATATGCAGGACTTCCAAAAACATTAAGATTAGAATAATCTACTGGTTTACCTGTCCATAACTCCATCGGTGTCCTCAAATCAATTTTCGTTGACGGACTCCGATTGATCATATAACAAGCGGTGTTGATAGCTTCAACCCAAAAGGACTTCTCCAGACTAGCTGTCACCAACTTTGCCTTGGTTCTCTCTAGTAACGTTCTGTTCATTTGCTCTACCACACCGTTCTGCTGTGGAGTATATGTCGTTGTGAACTGTCGCTTGATACCATTTTGCTTATAGTAACTATCAAACTCTGCACCAGCGTATTCTCCTCCATTGTCTGTCCTGAGACACCTTATCTTCTTTCCTGTATCCAACTGGACTCGTGCTTTGTATTCCTTGAAGTTCTGAAATACATCTCCCTTGCTCTTGATTGGATACACTCAACATCTCCTGGAATAATCATCAATGAATGATACGAAGTACTTTGCTCCTCCCAGGGACACAACCGGTGCTTGCCTTACATCAGAGTGAACTAATTCTAGAACATTTGTGCTTCTAGAGTCCAATGTGTTGAGCTTCAACCGATGCTGCTTGCTTGTCACGCACTGCTCACAAAATGGTAGTGAAGCATTTGTGAACCCAAGAAGTAGCTTCCGATCTACGAGAATCTTCATTCCTTGCTTTGACATATGACCAAGTTTTCTGTGCCATATCATCGAAGACCGCTCATTGTTAGTCTAGGCAACTGAAGCTTCTCCATCCACCAAAGTCTCTCCCTTTACCATGTACAAGTTGGCAGCTATCTTCTCTGCCTTCATTATTACTAGCGCTCCACGAACTATCTTCATGATTCCCCTTTCACACTCTGTCTTATAGCAAAGGTCATCCAATTGTCCCAACAACAATAGATTCTTCCAAATTCCCTCAACATGACATACCTGTTGAATGGTACGAACAATTCCATTATACATCTTCATCTTAATGGATCCAATTCCAACAACATTCATGGCCTGATCACTGCAGCTGTATACAACACCTCTTGTGATTGGTTTATAGTGATAGAACCATTCTTTACGAGAGTTCATGTGATAGGTTGCACCATAATCAACCAACTACACATCCTGCGTCATCCTCTTGCCATCATGTGTTGTTGCTGCTTCACAAGTCAAGGCATTATCGACGTCTGATCTGCTTGCAACATTTCCTTGAGGGTCGACAACTCTTCCCTGAGGACTAGACTTTTATTTCAGGTTCCAACAATCTTTTTTGTAGTGACCTTTCTTGCCACAATTGTGGCACTTGAAATTTTTCTTACTTCGAGATTTTGATCTACTATGTTGTTGACTCCCATTAGAAGCACGTTCCATCGCTCTTCCTCTTGTCACCGTCAATGCCTCTACTTGCTGTGTAGATCCCTCCTTATTCTTGCGCCGCTTTTCCTTATCAATGACGCAGCTACAATATTGTCGAAGATCAAACTTTCCACAGGCAAGTTGGTCGTCAAGTTGATGATGAGTTAATCGCATGAATCCGGTAAACTCTGAAGTATAATTTCCGCTCGTTCACTAGTCCCTATCACACAATCCATGTTTTTGAGTTGTGAAAATAGAGAATTCAGTGTATTGACATGCTCAATCACCGTTGAAGATTCTGACATCCGCAAAGTGTACAACTTCCTCTTAAGAAATATTCTGTTGTGTAGGGACTTTGCCTCGTATATGCTTGTAAGATAATTCCAAATTTCTTTGGTTGTCTTCTTTTCCTCTATACTTGATAATATCTCATCTACCAATCCGAGATGTAAATTTGCGGTTGCATTTGCATCCATTTCTTTCCATTTTTTATCGGTGATATTATCTGGCTTTCTGACAATCGCTGCGAGGCACTTATCTTTCACCATGATAGCCCTCATTCTCATCTTCCAAATCGAGAAATTTCTACCATTGAATTTATCTACCTTATATTCTCCTTTTACTTCTGACATTCTGCCAAAAAAGGTCCTTCTATTATTTCACGTAAGTCAAAACCTCGTGGGCCCCACATGTGAATAGTAACCTTGTGGGTCCAACACAAAATGAGCGTCATAAATGATGACACTAAGCAATTTTGGAATATTGGAGATAGTGGGTCCCACTGGGTACGAAAATCGAAAGGTAATCCCACAAGCGCACCATGCATACCCGAGGGTAACTGCAGAATTTAATTTACTTTCTGATGTGGGAGATCCACATTAAGTAGCAACCACAGAGCATACGATAAATAGATTTAAACTTAACCCAAGCGTGACTCTGATACTACTTGTTGGAGAAATATATAGGGAATAAGGAAGAAATTAAAGGACACAAAATATTTACGTGAAAAACCCCAATAGGGTAAAAACTACGGAGAGAGAAGAATTTCACTATAACAAAATAAGGATTACAAATTTAACCCTCTAATTTGTTTAAGAGGAATATTTGTTTTGGTGTGTTGAATGAGGATGAGTGAGCCTTCTTTTATAGGTTTCACTCCTCCCTTCACTTTCTCATCCCACTAATACGGGATAACTTAACACGTAGGGCCTAAATTAACATGTATAATAAAAGATAGTGAGAAATCAATAAAGAATTGACAAATAAAAATATACTAATAGCATAATGAAAATAAATTTAAACATAAGAGGTTTTAAGTTCTATTTAGTGTCTCTAAAAAATAATGAAAAACCTCTAATTTATCACAAATAAAAAATGAAGATGAAAAAATGAGTATGTACCGAAAAGAAAAACGAAAGATAATTATTTTGTAAACAGTAAACACCGTGATGTTTGAATGTGATAGCTAGGTCTCAAATCTCAATTCAATTCTGTCACAAAATTACCACTTGGACTTACGTTTCTTGAGACAATATTTTGTACATTTACATAAAGATAATTTAATAGAACATGAAAGTAAGAGTAAGATGGAATATATGAAAAACCATATAAGCGCAAGTATGTGTTTGAGGGATGCTCGTCAATTTGTTCGACCTAATTATTACCTTACAAGATCAATAAATAGTTGATGAAATTAATTATTTTTTTTGGTGATAAAGGGAATAGACAAGAGAGAACTATCGTCGTAAAACGACCACAGAAGAGGCATCATGAGCCAGGAGGGACGGACCCCAGGGGGAGGCGTGTCCCAGAGCGCCCATCGTTGGCGACGTGAAGCGCCCAACCGAGCTAGATAGTCGGCATAGAGATTACCCTCGCGATAAGTATGAACAATAGAACATGCCCATTCACATTTCACCATAAGCCTGATTTCCGCAATGACATGCAGGTGCGGATGATAGCGATCCCCAGTGCCGACAACCAAGTTGATGGCTTCACGGGAGTCCGACTCCACAACTACTTGCCTGAATCCACGTTGCCACGCTAGTTCCAACCCATACTGAATCACGCGAAGCTCAGCAAGCAAGATAGTGGTAAAGCCAATGAATCCGGAGAAGCCAGTAAGCCAAGACCCTGCCTCGTCTGTTAGAGTGTCCCACATTGCCTAGACATGAAGATGTTAAAAAGTTTATAAGTGGTAAGGGTCAACTATCCAAACAACTACTTCTAGTTATTTGGACAATAGTTAACCCAAGCCCAATTCTTGATATTAGACTCTACACTGACCCAAGCCCAATTATTGTTAATGGGCTCTACACTCTACTCATATTAAAAATTTAACATCGTCACGTATCAGACCACCAAAGCCAGCGACGCCTGGATTACCAGCTGAACTACCATCCACATTGATCTTGACAGAACCAATGGTTGGAGCCTGCCAAGCGATCCGCTTGGGTGACTGAAGGGAAACAGGTGATATGAAAGCGCTGCAGCACTCATCAAGCAGGCGTGTGACCCATCGAGCTTGGGCCACGATCGGAATGTGCTCGCGTTGGATGACCGTTGTATTCCGTGAACACCAGATGATCCAAGCAACAATAGTGAATTTGAGTTTATGATGGTGGGGCTGTGAGAGGTCGAGGACGTGCGAGAACAACCAGTCATCTAGCGGGAGGCTGAAAGAAAGATTCATCAATCGGCCTAAAGGTGGCGAGCCACAACGCCTTAACCCAGGCGCAATCCCTCAGAGTATGGGAGTAGGTTTCCCACACTCTGCCGCAACGTTGGCATATAGGGGAGGAAGACAGTCCCCGATGATAACGCAGATTGTTCGTAGGAAGACGGTGCCAGCGAATCTGCCAGATGAAGAATCGAAACTTTTGAGGGATCTTAAACCGCCAGATCCTCGACCAATGCATGTGAGGGTTCGGAGGATAAGGTAGGCGAGTAATATATTCATATCCTGACCTCACTGTGTATTGAGTAATGAGACCAATGTATTGAGTAAGGAAAATTAATATTACCATACAATCCCAGCCTCCTGCTGTACCGTATTAAGTAATGAGACCAATGTATCCTCGTCCTCGTCATCGGAGACAACATTTGCCTTGCTTGCTTTATTGCACAAAAACCGTGAAAGGGAAGAAGATTATCCTTTTTCGGAGATCAATAGTCAAAGGATGGTTTGGGGTGGCGCGTGCATGATACCAGAGAGAAGAAGCTACGCGTAGCGGTCAATTGTTTAATATTAAAATGCAAATGCTGTCGGGGTGCTGGTAAACAGCGGCAAGGCCTATGTCGCGAGTCGCGACAGCGGAAGGAAGCAGACAGACGTGGACTCGACTCTTTCAATCAGACGAAGTATCGTCTCGATTTCCTTCCCCCCCTAACCTTTTCACGCAAGAGCGTGGAATGCAACAAAAATATCATAAACGAATAAAGTGCTTTTCACTTAGAATATTTGTGTTTAGACTTTAGAGTGAATCAAAGGCAGTTTGAGATGGTTTATACTTTATATAAAATTATAAATTAACTTATTTATATAATGGTTTTATTTATTTATTTATTCATTAAATTAAACTGTATAAAAGCTTAAATCAATTTAAGTTGTAAATCAACTTATTTATGTAATATTTTTATTTTTGAATAAAATTAGTTTGGATCATTTTTATATTTTTAAAACCTCTACATTTATTAACAAAAATAAAAATATACACAGATCTTTTCAAATTTTAACAAAAAATATAAATATAAAACTTTTAATCATACTTATGTAACTTTAAAATGATAAATAATTCTTAACTAAGGAGATAGTTTAAATAAAGTACAAATATTTTGATATTTAATATGATAAAAAATATTTGTTTCATAAATTAATAAAATATGAAATTTATAACGACATCCTTATGTAATTTTGAAATAATAATAATTCTTAGCTAAGCATATATTTAAATGAAGTAGAATGTTGATTCATAAATTAATTAAAATATGAAATTTTTGTAATAGCATTACTCTTTATGTCAAATAATAAAAAATGTAGAATAGAATACTTTGCATTACACCAATTAAAATTATTTAATTGATCTAAAAAACAAAAAGTATAGGTTGTAATATCTTTTAATCTATATAATTGTGTGAGATTTTTTAAATCTTCCTACTGTTGAGATTATGGTCCATTTAATGCTTAACCCTTTATCACGCACATGTTAACGGCCATGCTTTCAAGTTTCATCCTTTGTGATGGATAGAGGTGATGAAATGGTTTTAAAAAACCGGTTTTGAGTTCCTATCCTCTAACATACAAAATAGACACCAGAGAAACATGAGGCTAGAAGATTTAAAATTCAGAGACGTTGCTGGACATCGGTGGAGCAATGGTTGGAGGTATATTCATTCGGTTATGCTTCTGTTGCTATATACATGAATAATATGCATATGTATTCATTACACATAAATGTCGTTGTGTTATGAGATGCATGTCATATATTTACAATTTGATGCCATTCACACGCTATTTTTGCAGATTTAAGCTCAGTACATATGTAGTTAATGTTAAGGTAAAAGAAGTAATAATGTACGATTACAAACCCATCTTTTCAATTTATAAGCGCAGACTTTGTAGTTACTAGCTTTGAAACTTCAATAATTAAAAGGTAAGGGAATGAGAATAAAAATAAACATAGGAAGAAATAAAAATGAATATAATCATTATAATTATGATGGTTGGTTAAGATGAATGAATAATTACTATTACCAGTGGTTAGTTTATAAAAAATATTGTAATTAATTAATTACAAAATAAATTATATTTTAATTAATAAATGAATTATATTTTAATTAATTACAATATTTTAACTAACAAATGAATTATATTTTAATTAATTATATTGCAATTAATTAATTAATAATAATAATATTTTAATTAATGCATAGTTATATTTAAATTATTTATATTTTAATTAATAATAATACTTTAATTAAATATAATGTAATGTAATTTAATAATAATAATATTTTAATTAATTACATTAATTAATTACAATATTTTAATTAATAAATAGTTATATTTTAATTAATTATATTGTAATTAATTAATTAATTACAATATTTTAATTAATGAATAATAATATTATAATTAATTACAATATTTTAATTAATTATTTAATTGATTTTACCGTATTTAATTAATTATAGTGCAATCACTCTCATTCCTTTCTCTCATTTCTTTAGATTATGAGAAGAATAAAGGATTGTCCAAAACTAAAAAATGAAACTCTTAAATTTTTAATAGTAGGTTTATACCGACCATCAACTTTTATTTCATACCCACGCTCCTTTTATTACACCCCTCAAAAAAGCACACCTGAGTTGAGTACATGAGTTAAATACAAAATGATTCTTATAATATTCAACATAAATAGTAATTTAATATTGTAGTTCAGAAACGTCACTGTATCTTAGCATTTTTATAGTGCAACGCGTTTTGACGAGTAAAATGGACTTACTACAGGAGCAAACTGAAAGTCAACGGTACGTTTGGGTTTAGTTTAGGCCTATCCTATGAGCTCATAAAGGAGAAGACTACAGGATGTTTCCTAAACCTAAACTTCTAGCTAGTTCTTGATCACCATCTCCCTGGGACCTTGTTCATATTTTCTTCACGCAATCGTTTTTTTTATTCCACATGCAATTTGCATTAGTGACTTATTGAATGACGTCGTTTCCTTGTAATTGAGTTCCATTGCGATAAACACAACCAAAATTAAACGTGAGTGACAATTCCTACGTCATCACCAAGTGGTGAAAATGTGGAGAAAGACAACACACAAGAGAAAGACAAATGACTATGGACAGCTACCGAATGAAACTTTATCGTAATTACTCACCTCTTTGAACATTATATTAACGCTTTAATGTTGAATTTATGTGGCTTTCTTAATCATTGGCATCCGAATTCCAAAAGTGCAGTCTCTAACTACCCAAGTTTCCAATCTATAATTATAATAAAGAAAGCTGCAACTTTCTCCATTTTACTATTAAACTAGGTCCACATGAGATGCCTGCATGTCGCTCTCCAGGCCCCAAGGAGACACCCAATTCATTGGATGTATTCACTTCTCAAAGGGGCTTTCTGAGCTTGGAATGGATAACCATGAATGGAGTTTTCAGGCAATTGTGGGGAAAACTGTCTCTCCCGAGTGTAGGGAATGCTTCGATTTGCTGTCACTAACTCCTTATTTATCATATTTTTGTCATTTTTCAAGAAAAAAATAGTTAATTAAAATATTTATACACCTCCTAATTAACGACAAAGTTTTAAACTTTTATTTGGTTCTAAGTCTGCCAATTGTTCAGCTTTTTTGTACAAATTAATTAAAGCTTACATAACAGGCCACTAAAATCAAATTTTGTAGTGGAAGAAAACAAAACTAAAGAGCTGCTGTACGGAATTGGGGATATATATTTAGTTGGCACAAAGCACTTGGATCCAAAGCCATTGTAGAGTAGACACCACCGATCGCAGTAGAGTAATATAACTTGAGAAATTAAAGGGCAATTAAGAAAATGACCCGACAAGTTGAATAGGGCCACCACCTTATTTCTTTGATCTTTCAAATCGCATTCACATTGGACTTCCCATCTCAAGTCTTGGGGTCTTTATAACTAGCTTCTTTTAATTACCATTAATTTTTTGTTAAAATTATTTTAATTAACCGTTAAATATGTAATAATAAGTCACAATTTTTTAGTAAAAAATATTTTTAATATTTTGATCATTTTTTATTTAAAATGTTATCCATTACTGTAATTTCGGAGTAAAGTTAAACATTTTCTTAATCATACTCATTCATTTATAGTTGCAAGTGTTTGATCGAAAAGAATTGCAAGGAAGTTACTCATTGCCGCCCTTATGGCACCTAATTATACACACCTTCTTTTTAATTAATGGGGAAATGATAACATCAAGAAGAAAAAGTAAAAAGAACACCGATGTAGCCATTCGTTTATAATCACATGGAAAGAGTTTTATTTGCAAGTATCATTTTTACATCGGTTTAGTTGGTTTAATTGTTTAATTTATTGATTTGATTTATTTTAATAATTTTAGTTGTTAAAAATTGATTAATTTATTATTTTTTATATATTAATAATTTATTATAAATTAAAATAAATAATAAATTTTTTATCGATTAAATTTTGAATTCTTTATCAAATAATTACTAATATTTTAACTTTTATTAAGACTTTTAAGACGGTCGTCGGATCATTTCGCGTGTAATGAAGTGAAAGGCCATCATTTTTTTCCTTTTCCTTTTTTTTTTCTTCGTCTCCTCTTAGCCCTATAAAATCAAGCCTGCTTTTCTCCTTCAACTCCCCATCCTATCACTCACCCTCCGGCCCCTTTTGGGACCTTTTCCTTCAAGCTGTCTACAGTTTCAATTCACAATCACATGAAATCCCCTTCAACAACACTCATCATCAATCAGAGCACAGTTCTTTTCCTGTTAATTACTTTGTTTTCTTCTTAACCCTGCAGCTTGTTCAGTTCTTTTCTCTGCTGCTGCATAGCGACTTTCTTTGCTGCTGCATAGAGTACACAACTGATCAAGTTCTACTAATTTTCCTCCGTTCCATCTCTATTATTCTCTTTTATGATGTTTCGCTAAATTCTGGCCTTTAAAGGGTTGAATTGTCTTGATTTGTTTCTTTATTTTTTGTGATGACTTATTTTGCTTCTTGGGCTCTTTTTGCAGAGCATATATTTATGGCGGCCAATCCTTCTGCTTCCCAGAAGAAGAAGAATACCGATTTTGTAACTCCTAAACGAGGCAACAAGATCAAAGCTCAGATTTTGGAGAGCATGTTGAAAGCAGTTGGAATACTGAAAGAAGAAGCTACTACTAGTGGGGATGAGAACAGCACTCCGTCTGCAACCCCACGTCCAAGTTCAGATGCCAATCCTAATGCTTCTCCGCCATGATCTCCTATCATGGGTCCACACCGACTTATTGGATCTTTGTGATCCATGTCCTCTACAACCTCTAGTGTTGTTGATTATGTTGGCAAAAAACCACCAAAAAAAAAAAGTGCTCGTCAAAGCTGTGAACGTGTTGTTTTTTAGAAGATTCACAGCTTGAAGTCGTAAACAGATGGCTCTTCCTGCTTGACTCTTATTAACCAGTTCTAGCAGGCTAAATAACGCCCATCAACCTGTAGTTTTCCTTGGTTGTTGTCTGTTACTATGGTTTAGCTGAAGTTATATACTTCGTGGTCTTTGTTTAGCCCGGCCACTTCCATGTCATTTTTCTCAACTTTTAGCGGGGAAATGATGTAGCCGGAAGAAGGGGGCAGGTATGATTTAGCCGTATAGTTGGTGTGTGTCGATTGCTGGTATGGTTTGTACTACTGTAAAATATTGGATTGGCTATGAATTTCGTGTTTGCACTTTACAATTTGTTCAACTCTTTATCTTTCCTCGTTCACTGTTGCTTTTAAGACTTGGAACAATGGCAAGAATCGATTGTCCTCGTTTGTCGTGGACAAGAGACCCACATCCGATGGGCATTTTAGATTCATTTTCGAAGAGAAAGACACTTGGTGATGGTTATTGGTTCATACTAAAGTAAAGTTTCAGTTTTCTTAATTAACACGAAACATTAATTATCAGCTTTAGATTAACGTCAGGCAGTCAGAGTATAAGACTTGGCCGGCCACTGGAAGCTATGACCGTTGGATGAACGACTTTCAACAGTTCTATTTGTACACTCTTTGATGTTTGACTATAGATGGAGGATAAGAGTTCATTTCTTTCTCTTATTGCAAGCTCCAAAATGGAAAAAGAAAATTACCATGTATATAATGTATTACTGAATTTGTGAGTGACGGACCTGGGTCCAGGCATCAGTCTTAAACCCTCCCTGATCTGATATTACGAGGATGTCTCCTATTTCGATGGCAAGCTCAGAAAGGAACTTTATTTATATATTAATATGAACTGCAACTGACAGGCAGGTGATTAAGCGCAGCAATAATTTTGGTGGTTCAAATTGATGATTATGTGAAACCATTTTGATATATTACAGAAAACACGAATAACTACTCAACTCTTTGCCGTCTTTTTTGTTGGTTTTGTCATTCTGTTTTCGTGCGTCCCAATTCAACTTTCAATTGTTTTTGGTACAAGGCGGCGCGACTCGAGGGTCAACACAAGGTGACAAAACCAGCATAATCTTTTTTTATTAGGTCTACGGTCTACCCCAAAGGATTAAAGCCAATTCTCACCCACTTGTTACATAAAGGGTGTATTTAATAACATTTCTTTTGAGTCAGGGTAGATTACTTGCATTACTTACACCAACATGTGCCATTTTCACACTGTAATTTCAACTCCAGAAAGTTTTTAAGTTTGTATGCATCTGTATCAACGAACTCGTAGGAAACCTATGATACGGATGATAAATTTATAAAACTCAATACTGGAGATTGAATCTGGCGTTGCTTGTCAATCTTTATTATTATTACTAGATTCGGACTGTGATGATCAAACCTTTTGAAATAAAATAAACAATCTTTTCAACAGGAGTACTTTCTGGTTCATTTACAAGCGAGAAAAGAACGCAGCCAGGGTCATAAAATATGGTAAAAGATCGCTCATGTGGCTCCAAAAGTTGATAAACAAAACTTGGGTAATTGTCTGCTCTATTCATAATGTCCTATTATACATTATGAGGAACTCTTAATTTATGTCATAGATATCTCAAGTTCGTACCTTTTCAACATCTATGACGGCTTGAAAAGAGCCAACAAAAGGCTTTAATTTAGAGATGCCACAACTACAGACTATTAGGTAGGACTTCTACTAGTTTGATGCGACATGTTGTTTCCAGTTAAGACTGAAATTTTTTTTATTAACAATACTTTTGTTTCATAATCATAGTTTCAATTTACAGTTTGCGTATGTAATTATGACCATAATGTTGTGGTTGAAGTTCGGACAATTATCATTATTTGTTATGGTTATGATCGTATTTCTCGTAACTGCATCGGTACAAATCGTAGTACAAATTAAAACTAAACAAAGGTCCAACATTGGCAAGGCTTCAAACTAATTAACATGGCATGGACAACTCCGGAAACCATGGTAATGGTCAGACCAACTGGCTATTGTATGTGGAAGGGGCCAGAAGACTACTGTCTTCTGTGAGCCGTTACCTCGAACTGTGGTCCCCCGTATCACGTACCTCAAAAGTCCGTCACTACTGTCGGTGTTCTTTTACCTTTATAGGTCAATCGTTATATCCGTCATAGGTTACTTGTATCAAGCACTTATCAGACGCTAACTGGCAGGCATATTTGATTTTCAAACTTAAGGAATTTGAGTGACCAAAACCTAACATCGCATTTATATCTGCAAACTAAACTGTTATTTATGCCCTTCCTTTGAGGTATTAGCGTCGCCCAAACTTAAGGAACATAACGCTTCGGAAAATTGAAATTGAAACTCCGAACTCAAAGGTAAGTGGAAATTTATCCGTCAAGCGCACAAGCTTTGATTTTATACTATACTAGGTCCCCTCACGTTGACCTTGTATGTATCACATTTTATATTGCAATGGTCCATGGGAGATGGTCATTTGACCCATCTAGCCACAGCCATTTGTGTCGCAAGTTAAAAGAGTCAAAACTTGTCATTTCTTAAATATGGTCTCTGTTGTAAGTGTGTTAATACAAAACAACCTTACTTTTTGTGATGAGGGCTTGGATGTGTTTTCGTACGCGGACTATTCACTTTAAGATTTATTATATCACACTTAGTTTATTTATCTCAAGTCAACTCCATTATTTTGTACAAATAGGAAGTGCACCCAAATCCAACACGAAGAGGAAAAAATGAATCATACTTCTACCTTTTCTACAGATTTGGCTAAAGTTTCTATCTGTGAAAGGATAATGTTGAAAAATGGACCACACATCTAGCCTGAGCTTTACAGAACCAAAGAGCTGGAAAGTCCCGGGGACCATCCACCTTGGCAGTGGACTATGATTTCGGTGGTCCTCAGGACCACCCACCAGGTAGTGCCCATTTATTATCTATTTCAAGTTCAGACACGAAATGACGTGACTCGTTTCAGCTTGCCGAACAAGCAGCTGAGTTCGAGGTGAGTGCAACTTCAAAGATGGATTGATTCTTGGCACATGCCAAATTTCGCCACTATAAATAAGCTTCTTCTTCGCTCTATCCTCCACCAACACACAAATTTCGCACTCTGCTTCTACCTCGAACCCTCAAAGCATGGAGTTCTCAGAATCTAAGCCCACCAAGACACAACGCACTACTAGTATCCCCCCGAGAAGAGGACTGATTAAGCTGAGAATCATTAGGACCATCGTCAAATCAGCTGCTAGTTTTGCTTCTGTGGGTAAGAACCATAGGAAAGATATGGCTTCTGTGAGCTCAAGCCCGAAAACACCGGCGACTCCATCTGGGTATTGCTCCGACGCCACGTCCGAGTTCTAGTTATGGTCTTTGCCCTTTGTATAGAATGGAATACGTGAGATAAAAGTTCGCATCGATTTGTGATATAAACTACGCTGTGTTTCTTGGGTCATAATTCCAAATTTTCTGTGATAATGATTGTGGCAATAGAATGAGTTATGAATTTCTGTTGTTGCAACTGTTTGCCTTTGGTTTTATTGGTCTGTTCTTAAGTTTCTGAAACGGAGGTAAGGGGATGCGAGACTGGGGAGAGTTTGATTTGGCAGGCATATTCATCACTCTTTTAAAGATTGGACCAAATTTAAATTAATAGTATAAAAATTTTAAAATAAAAAATTCAACAGAAATTAAATCATCGTAAAACCATTAAAGATTAAATAAGATAAGAGATTATAAATTTAAAATTAAATCATAAAATGTTAAATAAAAATTAATTAACTAATTTTTATTTTTAATAATTTATTAATTTATAAAAAAATTTGCAATTGAAGGTTAAATTTTTTAATTAATGATACTCGTAACATACATGTGCAATTTAAAATTTTCCCATTAGACACTAAATTCTTGAGCACTTGTGAATAATATAAAAATAAACCCAACATTTACTTTTCTCAAGTCTCAACCCAATCCGACCTAAATATCAAGCATCCACCTTAAAACCTTATGATTTTAATGTTCAAATTAACCTAGAACCTCGTTCTTTATGATAATTTTAGACAATTCAACATGAAAAATAATATTTCACATTGACGAAAAGAAAAAGAAACAGAGAGCTTAGTCCACCATTTTTTAAAAAGATAGTAATAATAAAAATAAAAATTTTAACTAATTTTTGTTAGGTTGTTTTTATTATAAATAATAAAAATAAAATTTCACTAAATAATAATAATAATAATAAATAACTACTAAAATTTGGTCACTAGAAAACCTATATCTTTTACAAATTGATACGTGGATGTGATAGTTGCGTTCTGATTCAGCTGCATTAAAACAAAGAAGTTGGAAGAGTATTTTTTAATAAACTAATACCCCAACGGACCAATTAACGATTCTATATATTTTTATATAAAGCTCTAATGATATCACAAAGTTTCGTTGTGAGATACAGCTGGCTCTCAGCTGTTTCTCATATTGGGTCCTGACCAAATGATTATAAAAGGGAACTCTGGGAATAATCTTATCTCTAATCTCGATATGTTTCTGTTCCCTTTCTATATATTATATGGTGAAAGTGAAACCCGCACGTTTTATTAGAAACGTATAACCAACCATCTAGAAAGCCAAAAGCCAAGGCAATGAATACTCAAATAAATTATTATTTGGCTTCCGATTCTAAGCTCCGCCGTTATCATTGCGTTTTGTGTGAAATCCTCACGTCCCGGCATTGAAAGATCCAAGTCTACTTCAGAAATTTTGAACCTCGGCTTAGTTTGATCTGAATAGGGATGGCCGGTAGTTAGAGTTGAATCGATCTTTCTTAATTTTTAGTTTAATTTAAATTTTTAGTTGCCAGCCTGTGATATTTGTTGACTTGACTCACCAGAATATGAAGAAAATAATATCTAACATATGATCGGCGGGCGACAATTTTTATCTATGTTTGTCTGCGTAAGTTGTTCGAAAAAACAGGAAACTGTTGATGTCAAGTTTTGTCTGGAACTAATTCTAAAAAAAACAAATTTTGTCTGAAACTGAAAACACTGGACAAGCCAAACAGATATTGTTTGTCTCTTCAGTGGCATCGATTGAATTTGATGATGATTTTTTTTTTCACATCTGTGCCCAAATCAATTTGGCTTCTATTACGTCAAATATACGTTATGTCCTTATTGTGTTGGTCAACTAAAACTTGTTAGATAAAGTTAACAGCTAAGATAGCAACTAAAGTGAAATAAGGATATTAATTTCATATTTTCAAATGAATTAACATTTTACTTATTTTAAAAATAAAACCCAAAAATATAATTTCTGAAATTCCTCTATTCTTCTTACTTCTTTGTCCTCTAGTGGCGGCTTGTTCACGATAATTCCATTTATCCTTCAATTTTGTAACTGTTTGTTGTTTTTGCCCTTGAATCAAGCAGCAGTGAATAACTCCAGTATGTTAACCGAAAGAGTTGGGTTTGTCTAATAAAGTAATGTCTTTGATTTTGGCATGTCAGACAGTTTGGATTACTATTCTTTTCTCTTTGTAAATAGTGAAAAAAATGCTTAACCAGGCTTTTCGGGGCCGATTTCACCTTCAAACTGATGTCAAAAAGGTAGCCCTCTATGAGTCCCTAAAGGAACGAAGCTTTTCCTATTCTTCTCTTAAAAAACGAGAGCTCACCCTTATAAATTCTTCTCCCAAGTCATCATTAAAGTATATTTGTGAATCACATAATGCAAGTGAAAAAACAAATATGGAGCGATTTATATGTGTGAATCGTATTGATAAAAGTACGTGTGAATCCTATAGTTGAATATCTTTGTTATTTATTGAATGCATATGTTTCTATTATTTTTTGCGTTTCCATTATGTTTTGTGCGAGAATTGAATGTTTATTTTTTTTAGTGAATAATGATTATTTTCATGTAATTAATTGATAGTTCGCTTGATTATATTGTGGTATATAGTAGAAAAATGGAACAGTCAAGATTAGAGGCATTACTTTCTTGGTCTTCAACTAATAAAAATTCTTCTGCTATCATTTAATGCTTATATGGCTTCAACATTTGTTTAAGGATTTAATGGAGGGGAAAAAATTTGACCACAAGTTTTTTGGGTGCCCAAAATATTCAGTTAGTAAAAATATTTGGTTATGATATTCAATATGAGAACATAAATATAATAAATGTGTTAATGAATGTTTGCCTTAGTGATGTTTACAAGGCTGAGAGTTTTAAGTTCTTTTGTTAACATGGTAACCCCCTTCCTAGCTAAGGCTATTCATATTATTCATAGATTAAGTTAATGAATAATAATGCTAACTTTAAGCAATAATTAGGATTAAATTACGCAGGGACAATTGAAGATGAGGTATGTAAGGGAGTTGTTAGACGACCAAATAAGAAGGAACAAAAGGAACAAATTGAGTTAGGAGAACAAAAAACACACACACACACAAATGGAGTATGAATTGAGGCTTGCTATGAATGATAACAAGGAGTTGAAGGAGATATTCATGACATATATTATTGTTGTTTTGAAGTTGATAGGTATTGTTGTTGTTTTTTTTCACTATTGAAATAATGGGTTTGTGATATGCTAACTAAGAATTCATATATTAAGAACGTTGTTTAGGAATAGGGCTAAACAACGTTCTTAATATATGAATTATGCACGAAACTTTAGTTAATATATTAAGAAAATTGGATATCATTATTGAGTTATTATGATTATTTTATTCATACATAAGTACATTTGTAATTATATCAAATTCAAATTCAACTTGTGATAATATATTTAAGAAGACAATCATAAAAAGAAAATACAGAAATTTCCATTTGACTCATGCATATGAACAATACGATAATCATAAACCTGTAAAGTTTATATTCGTATAATAGAGGCCATTAAATTTGATATTCATATAATGTAACCCACTAAAAAGTAATAAATTCAATATAAATAATAATGCAAAAGGTAAATAATGTAAGCCATTAAAAAAGGCATAACCATTCTATGTTATAAAGCTCTATCAAGTGTATTATACTACAAAGTTGTCATTTTATTTCATAATGGATCTAACCAGAATGTATATAAAATGAACAAAATGGATCTAACTAGAATCTACAAAAAATGCATAAGATGGATCTAACTAAGTACATTTTCCTACATTAATTAGAATCAAATCTGACAATTGTCCACCTAAAAGATATTGGATTCAACCAGAATTCTTTGCAATCCAATTAATGCACAACTAATTATCATTTATACTTTGTTGAATTCCAATATGAATATTAGTTATTTGTTGTTTTGAATTTCTAACAACCCTTCGTCTAGAATTTTGTTCTTATAATTATCGTGATGTGATATTTGGAGTACCCATCCACTTGAACTATCTTGATTAAATGATATTGAAAAGTGATTAAATCAACTTATCCAAATGTTATCTTTCTCCTTAATGGCGGAGTTGCTGTAGATGATTGTTACAAACAATGTTAAAACAATAGATTATTCATGTAAGCAATCTAGAAGAAGAATAATATATATGAATAAAAATATAAAGAACCAAAAATATATGGTAACAAACATTTGTGTGAAACTAACTTCATCTCTACCTACTTCATAAGGTTGTATACTAGAAATTAAAGATCAAGAAAAGATTGTTGTTGGTATTGGATCTTTACTAGGTGTCGTTGATTATTTAATAATGACATATCATCAACTAGTAGTTACTGAAAACATATAAATTGTAAATTAATGTTAAATTACAAACCTCAACTGCATATTAAGTAGAAGGAAGTGAACTAGATTTATAATTTCTCTTGTTATGACCATATTTGCCACATAGTTAGAATTGTTGATTTTATGATCACCTATAAGGATTCATCACTCTTATCGATTCCTTTTTTCAGCCTATTATTCTTAGGCTTACTAGGTATAACTCTTTTCAAAGGTGAATGGATCTCTTCATAAGGGCTTGGTGACCAAAATTTTACCATTTAATTGGTTGTAAGACATTTTTATAAACTTCTATGAACCTCCCCTTATGATAACACTCATCTACATATGCCTATACTTGTTGCCTGGTATGGAAAGTGACACTAATTGAATGATTACAAGGATACCTATAGAGTTCTTATGCCTAACAACTATAAGTTTTCCCCCTCCCCAGTTGGATTATGTATCTTCCATTTCCATTAGTTACTCCATTCTTACTACCCCCATTCTTAATAACTCTTTATCTTATCGCATTCAATTTATTATTCTTTAAATTTTCCATCACCTTAGGTGCTATGTCCCCTTATTTTCTTTTAACTTACTCCTTAAAATCATTATGTCTCTTCAATAACATGGTTACAATAGTCTCCAACATGTCGATAATAGGAGATCTTTAGGCACTAACATTCAAGAGTTTAATGTCTCACTTTTGTTGTTGTCCATAATTGGACATTTACACTCAATGCTTTGAAAGCCCTACTCCATGTGTCCTTAATAAATTCAAGTAAGTCCTGTACATATTCTAGTATAAGTTAGTTTAATTTGATGAGCCTATCATCAATTTCTTGTGGGAATGTTTCCTAGGAACAATTCAAAAATGTTTTCCTAAGATTCTTTTCCTTCCATTTTCTCACCCAGTTGCGATATGTAGGCCTTTCACACATCCAGAGGGCTATACATTATTCGTGACTCGCTGAGTGTAACACCCCACTCTCGTGAGACATGTACCCGACATCTTGAGTGATATCCGAATACATACCCTGTACGTGTGACATGTTAGGGCACTAACATCACTAACTTAATTATGGCATCATCATAAATATATAAATGTCACAATATTTTAAAACTGAATTCCTCATTTTATTTCATAAAAACCAAATATGTACATTGAAATTTTACAAAATCATCCAAATATGTACATAATCAAAACTTAATACAAAACACGCTACATGAAAGAGGAATTATATAAAAATTTCTATCTAATTCTTTAGTCTTAGCCGACCAATTTTTGAGCCATTTCTCTTATCCAAAAGTACAAGAATTATCCTTTTTGTAGAGTCTCTCTATTACTAGTGTCATCTCTCGGCCTTGAAATGTCAACATTGCAATTTTGGTGAGTTTTGCGAACTCAGTGAGATAATCATTTATCGATTATCCACTCAATTCATACAACACATTAGGTATAATCATATAATTCATATTATTTTATTTATCATCATGTAGTATCACGTGGCCCTTTGTTCACAATTGTCACGTTCTCATTTAATTACAAGTCAACAATACATTTCAATTATGCAAACATACACAATAAATGTATATGCAATATTTATGAGACTCATTTATGATTATTACGTTGTTGTGATCAAATGCCTATGGTTGTCCCGTATCCATCGTGGATACTAGGATCATTGATAACTGTTCCTTATCCAATGAGGATATAGGCCTCATTATAATAGCGAGCATTTGATTTTTAATCACATTATAAGCTTTAAGCTCATGTTAGGCGGCTACTGAGGTCACAACTGTCATTATCTGTTCATGCATTCATGTAATAAAATGCAGCACATTCATAGTCATATTTATCTTCGGACTTTGGTCTAAAATTCAACATATACGTTGATAATCATTTATTTTGTCAAATTCACATACATGGTGTACTTTCAATATCTCATTCAAGCATCAAACGTCTCGGACATTCAATGTCCGGAAATATCACAATCGAATTCACATTCATAGGATAATATAGAACATAATTCAAAATAAATAATCAATTAAGTGAGACCATCTAGGTTACTCATAGGTTACTCCAGAAAGCTATTGCCTCGAAGTCCCAACAATGTTTGGATGTTAACGCACTAAATGTTCCTCTATATCATGCAATATACATTTACACATATCACAAATTTGCACAATTATATACGTACTCATTTATGCACATATGTATATATAAATTATGTACAATGCATGTTCAATGATAATTCCGATATTTTTCTATTATTCTCATTGCATAATCATTCATATATAAAAATTCACATAAGTATAATTTGTACTCGGGGTTTGCACCTCTATAAAACAATTTGATCTAATTTCATAGCTCAATTGATCATTCCAAATTAAAAAAAAACTTTCAGGTAAGCTTTGCATGATCATTATGACAAGGAAAATGAACTATTTAGGCATCATCTTCTTCTAAACAATTGTTCCTCTATGTCTTAAGTTTCTAATGACACCAAGATCATATAATTTGATTCACTATTCTGAAAGTTATACTCAAAATACTTCGGACTGTTCTTAAACTATAACAGTACTCTATACTCAACTGCAAGCCAGATTTTAAAACTTTTAGAGACATAATTAAAATTAGATTCCTTTTGGAAATTTGTAACCATAATTTTATAGTTTAATCTAGATTAAAAATAATCGCATATAGATATCTACAAATTAACATATGACCAAAATACTGCTAACTGTTTAGTGAAATCATTCCATTTAAGAAATTCTAGTGCATTTCATCATTTTTATCTTAAACTCATCAATCTTTCTTTTCCGAATGAATTCAAATGGCCATAAATTTTCGTGGAGAGAAAGAAAAATATGTGATGAGTTTGTTGGTTTAAATTGTACGTCATTTGGAGGTCGAGAGAAAAAGTTATAACCAAAAGAATGAAGGATGTTCAAAACTGTCAACTATCAGTATGCCTTCATTGTCACGATTGTGCAATCCCAATCGATAGCGCAATGTGCATGATCGTGCACTACGAGATGCATTACCAATATCACGATCGATCTTGCACTACCTCATTTTTCCCCTTTGTCACGATCGTGCACTGCCTCATTTTTTCCCATTGTCACGATCGTGCTTGTGCATGCTCGTGCACTGCCTAGTTTCTTCTTCAGATTCACAAACTGCAAATTTTTCTTCTCTCCTTCCTCTCTTTTGCTTAATCTACCATTTCTAACTTATGTTCTCACTATTTCCTCTTCATTCCTACTTCCATTTCAACTCAACTTGATCACAAACAAATCAAAATCTATGATTGTTCATAAACATTTAAAACAGAACCTATCACTCAAGCATCTTCATCAAGTTTTTTGCATTTTTTTGCATTTTTCTACATTCCCTTCCTCTCGACCAACACCTTCACTTTATCTTAAACTTATCATTTTAATCCTCTCTATATCACGATTTCACCTTACACCTTTTCTTTATCTCTAAACTCATTTTAGTTCATTCCTAAATCACCTATCGAGATTCACGCAAACAACAAAAATAGAGCATACGCATATCATTTCTCCAAAAAAATTTCTGTACTCATTTTATACATATTTTCAATGATTTTTCAAACTAAAAAATCATTTCAACACCAGCTTATGAAATATTGATCATCAAAACAAACAAATCAATATTCTCATCTTATATCCACGGTGCACATGTATAAAAACCTCTATTCTTATGTTCATGGAATATCAATTAAACACCGTATTTGTTTCATATTCATGCCACTCATGAGAATTAACATATTAATTGCTTGCTAAAACTTCAAGTTCTTCAAAAACACCAACAAGCCCTAACTCCTCATGCAACTTATGTACATCATCATGGAGGTTGGGAGGTTTCAGTTTCTTGTGGTAAATAAGAATGACAACAAGGTGAGCGTAGAAAGTGAAAGATAAGAGAGCTAGGTTTAAAGTTGATGAAAGTTGATGAGAAAATTTGTGAAGAAGGTGAAGAAAGTCACGCAGAAGGAGAAAGCAAGAACAAAACAAATTAGGTCTTTCCAGTTTATTCGTAAAAATAATAAAAAAATAAGTTTGGCAAGTGACACTCGTTACTTGTCACTTGTCCACTTCCTATGGCCTCACTTGTTCCTCTTTAATAACTAGTCCAATCATCTCCAATTTTTACTCCAATTGTATTCCAATTTGTATTGACACTTATCAATAAATCTCAAAGTCATTTATAAAATTTTTCACTATCATTTGACTCTTACTTCTACTATCATTCATCAATTGACTTACCATTTGGCATTTTCCCTACCCCAATAACACCCAAAATCTCATAATTTTCCTAAATTTCACCAAATCAATTTTCAACACATATAAACCAAAATTCTCAATATAATCACATTTATAATCATTCATACCCGGAAAATGTCAATGAATGCATGCACAAGAATTTAAATGTGTGTAAAATTCAATATTCACGTGTGTGTGTATTTCATATTATGCATGAACATGAATTGTACTTTCTAACCTCTCAATAAACTCTCATGTGCACTATTCTAGGGCCTAACCTTTAACATGGGATACAAAATGTTACACTGAGTCCCTATAAATTAAGAAAAACCAATTAAAGGTGTTCATAGATGCAAATGTGTGTATAAATTACTTTTAGTTGGATGAATTAAGTTTTGCCTTTAAGAAACCATTGTTATTCATTCATTATCTCTAAGCTCTAAGTCAATGGCTAATTAATGTACAAACCATATCCAATTCTCATCATTTTGTACCTCAATAACTGCCCATACAATTAGATAAATGTCTTTGTTACCATCAACTCTTATAGCACTTAGAGGTTGTCCCTAATACCTTGTTTTTGCAAAACATCCATCTATACCAATTATAGGTCGCAACTTCTTCCACCCTTTTTTTATAGCATCAAAACATATGTAAATTCTCTTGAATACCAACTTATCTTTAGCCCTTATAAGTTGAAGCTCAGTTATATAACTTGGATTCATTTTTTTCAACTCAGATGTAACGCCCCATATTAGGGGTTCGGTTATTACAGAAATTTAGTACGTTTTATGCTTTGCATATTTGAATAATTGCTTATTTGTGCATAAGCATTTTGGCATGCATTCATGACATTTTCCGGGTAAATTGGTTTATACTTGAAAATTTTGGATTTATATGATTTGGCAATTTTTGTACATTTCGAGTATTTTAGAAATTTTTGGTGAATTATTTTTGAGTTGAAAATTTATTTGGAGAGTCATATTATTATTTTGGAATTTTTGGTGAATTTTGGGAATTTTCAGAAAATTTTGGGTATTTGCTATTAAGAATAAATAAATAAATATACTAACTAATGGACTAAGTATATAATGACATATGGCATTATGGACAGATAACAAATGGTATTAATTGTGACAAATGGTGAACCGGTGGAGAGAAAGTATCACACATGAGGGACATGCAATGAACCCACGTGTTATTATGTTTTGGTTAAAAAGAGTTACAATAGCTTTCGATCCTCTGAAGTTTTTCTCTGTTTGGTCTCCTCCATCACCGAACATTGAGTTCTCTTGTTGGGTTGTCTTTGAACTATTATTACTGCTGGGAAAACTGAATCCAGTAAGTAGTTCTGATAATGTTCATTTTCTAGTGTAAATATATATATGCATGCATGGGTTTAGAAGTGAGGCTATGAGGTTTCTGTAAGTTGTTAAAGACAACTGTGTTTCTGTTTTGGTTTAAAAGATGATATATATATATGGTTTATGTTATGCTCTATTTTCTTGGTGTCATACGAGAGTGTTTTCGGAAGAATTTGTTGGAGTTATAAATATGCAGTAACGTTGTAGTAAAGATGACATGCTCAGTTTATTTTTGTATACGTGTTAATGTTTGAGAAATGGTAGGGATGAATTTATATGAGGTTAAAGCTTAAGAAAATATAGAGCATAATGAGACGTAGTGGTTTATGGAGAAAAATGAAAGATACCGTGGACTATTGTGATGGAAAACCGTAGAGAGAGAGACAAAGTTAGAATGTTAATTTTGTGATCTTCGGAGTGTAAAGTCGATTCTGATGATTTTGATAGTATAGAAATGCTGAATAGGTAAGTTTTGAAGTGAAGAAGTTAAAGAAAAATCTGAGGAAAAGTTTCAGAATCGCGGCAGTGAAGTGTAGAAGATGAAACTCGCGATCGCGAGCAGGCCTTTAGAAGACGGCAAATTGCGATCGCGAGACTATCGCAATCGCAAGAAGGCATTTTGGGAGACTCGCAGTCGTGAGCCGTCGCCAGTGCGACCCGGTGCTGATTCTGTGTGACTCGCGATCGCGAGATGTCACGATCACGAGCCAACTCGCTATCACGAACCTGTTCTGCTTCTACCGAGATTATTTTTTATTTATTTTATTTTAAATTTAATTCTTCCACTCTTTTGACCATATCTTTGTCATCCGACCTCCGAATGACCTAATTCTTGAAGTATTGGATTCACAAGAAAATTTTCTACCTCTCAATACGAAATTGTGGATTTTCAGATTTAGTTGATAATTAGGGATTGAATAAATTTGAGTTGTGAATTATGAAATAATCCCGAAATTTGTCATGAACATGCATAATATACATTGTGAATTTTTAATCATGCACAATAGTGATTTGTATATGTGTTAACTGTTATAGAGGAACGCATAGAACGACCTCTTCCAGATATTGCCAAAACTTCGAGGCAATAATCAGTAAGGGCGCTTTAGGTAAGTAATTTCAGTAAGTAATCTAGATAAGTAATTTAGATGGTAAATTTTGTGAGTGACCTCAGTGGCCTTAC
>JANVCL010000008.1:4238342-4276930 GCA_026546855.1 Erythroxylum incrassatum | reverse complement strand
TGCAGCAAGGATTGATTGAGCCCACAAAGTCAGATTGGGCTTGCCAAGCGTTCTATGTCAATAAGCGTTCAGAACAGAAATGTGGAAAAAACGTCCAGTGATAGACTACAAGCGACTGAATGCATTCCTGCAAGATGATAAGTTTACTTTGCCTAAAATTAGTACACAAGTACTCTTTCTCAAGGAAGCTTTGGTGTTTTCTAAGTTCGATCTGAAAGCAGGTTTTTGGCAGTTGGGTATTCACCCAGAAGAACGTTATAAGACTACATGTTTCATTCCCAATGCTCAGTACCAATAAACTGTGATGCCTGTTGGATTAAAGGTTGCACCATCACCGTTTCAGAAGTCCACAAAGATTTATGAGCCTATCCTCAACAGTGCATTGATCTACATCGATGATATCTTACTGTTTTCAAAGTCCCATGAGGAACATCAGGCCCTTCTTCAAAAGTTCTTGGACTTGACTCAACAGGATGGGATTATGCTTTTGGCCTCAAAGAGCATAATTGGTACATCTGAAATAGAATTTCTTGGGATGCAATTTAAAGATGGATTCCACCACCAGGCCCACATATTGCAAAGGAATTACTACAATTTCTTGATGAAAATCTCTCGGTAAAACAAATTCAACAATTTCTTGAAATTATCAACTATATTCGAGATTTCATTTCACATGTGGCAGCCTTCACATCAAGCTTATCTAAGCTCTTACATAAGAATCCACCAGTTTGGGGAAAAACGCAAACAACAGTTGTCTAGCATCTAAAACAAATATGTCAGGATCCTCCACCATTGAAGATTCCTGAAAAAGGCCAACGTGTCTTACAGACAGATGCTAGTGATGAACACTGGGGGGCAGTCCTTCTCGAAAACATCAATGACCATAGACATTATTGTGGACATGCTAGTGTTGCATTCAGTCAATTTGAACTTCACTATCATATCTCATATAATATTGTGGACATGCTAGTGGTGCATTCAGTCAATTTGAACTTCACTATCATATCTCATATAAGGAGATTCTCGCAGTCAAAAGAGGTATTGAAAAGTTTTCTATCCACCTCACTCCTTATCATTTTGTCATTGAAATGGATAATACATCCTTCCTCAAGATTCCCAATCAAGCCGGCAAAAAGATACCAAACAATCAACTTTTGCGCTGGCAGGAGTGGTTTTCATCCTATAAATTTACTGTCAAATATCTAAAAAGTCGTCACAATATCCTAGCTGATTTTCTCTCCTGACCTTCAAAACCACTCTTATATTTCTCCTCTACTATGAACCTCCCCATTCCTCTTTATTGGCTCATGGAGTTTCCTCGTTTTGCTCGATACAGAAAGGAATTTCCTCCTGAATTCTCTCACATTCCTACCTCTGTTCGAGATTTACATCATTTGCTTCCTCATTGTCTGTTTTATTATTTTCATCTCATGTTGGTGAAAGATGACATCATAGCTCGCCCTTGTCTCTTTGATCCTACCACACCATACAAGATGATATATCTCTTCACAGACGATATTGATGAGTATACCTTGCGGCATCTATGGGCAATGACAGCAATGTATGCCTGTTCTGTTGCTTTCTCTCTTTTACATTTATTTCGGCATTTATCTGATCCAATTCAATCCAGTTCACTTTTATGGACATTTCTAGAATGGTTTCAGCCACTAGACAAATCGAAGAATGAAATGTCTGAAATTTTAACCCAACATCACTTATGGGAGTCTACTCTTCAAGATAAAGACATGTATGTCATTTATCTTCTTCATCGCCCTTATATGATGAGCTCTACTGGACAACTCTGCACTTTCAATCATATCCAACAATGGCGTACAACAACAAATTGGCCAGCTGATGAAGATTCTTTGTTAGAAGAACTCTATCTTCACCTTGATCAGCTTAATCAAGTACGGTATGTGACATTTTCCAATGTGTGCAATTCTCTTGGACTGTATTATGGTGATACTGAAATAATGACTCCAATTTTAACACCATCACCATCTGAATGGACTTCACTAGAGAATAATGTGATCCACATTCAAGCAGGAGATATCAATCATTTTATGTTTCCACCTGCTATAAGTCCATCTGCTGATCTAGTCCAAGAATCTAACTCTGTTCAAGATGATTGGCCTTCGGATTGGGCCCAAACTAATATTGATGATCTCATTGAACAGGTGGACAGAGAAATGGATACAGCCGACAACCTTGATCTCTCTCTTGAATTATGAAGGCAACAATGATTAAAGATGGGTTCCACACATCACTTCAACACTATTGAAAATTTCATCTTATCATGGTCATGATTCACCTTTGTATAAAGTAGTTTGTCCGCTACTGTTTACTTTTTAACTTTTGTAAAAGTTAGGTGAATTATTGTCATACTTTTGTTAAAGTAGACACTTTAGTGATAAGGTTATGTAGCATTTTCTTAAAGTTGTAATCATGTTGTTTTAGGATAGTTTTACATTTCTATCCCTCGCTTCGTCTATAAAAGCAAGGTATGCTTAGTTTGTAAAAACAAGCTTTTCACAATAAGTCTTTTAAACAAGCTTTTCTTAAATGAGAAAATGAAGAATTCTTTCTTCAAAAAATAGTATCTCTTCTCTGAAACCTTTTATCCCTTTTTATCTTGTTTATCCCTTGTGAAAGATGTCTAAGATAAGTATGCTCTACACTTGCCTCCTATGAGGATCTGGTGTATCAGAACATCTGTGACAGTCTAGTAAAGATTCTATCTGCTTCTAAACATTTTTGCTGCCTTGATTCAAAAGCATTAACGGGGAATGAAGAGTAAGAGTGTGTGAGTGAAGTAGGAGTCCTAAAAGGAGAGAGCAGTAATACTCGTGTTGCCTAGGGAGGGCGTTGAAGGATGTAAGTCTCTGATATCTAGACTACCTGTGTAATGATACACACTTCTAATCCGACTTTGGTTAGTCGATGTCTTCAACCAGTGAATGACTTAGAAGAAATGTGATAACCTAGTGAGGGATAACCAGAGTTAACCTAGTGAGGGTTAGCTAGCAAGGTCATCTTCCCTGTGTCTACGCACTAACGGACCAGTGAGCATATGAGTAGAGTGTGTAAGTGAAGTAGGAGTCCTAAAAGGCGAGAGCAGTAAGACCCGTGTTGTCTAGGGAGAGCGTTGAGAGGTGTAGGTCCATTGTAGATGGATTTGACTCAACCATCTCTCAAAATTTGCAGAATCGAAGGAGTTGTCGTATTCATCAATCTTACATTGGAAGACTGGTTGTTAGCTATAAAGTAATATCGGCACTATATGGTTATATGGCTGACTTCCAATTCATATTTTATCATTTACCTTTCTCATATCCTGAGCAACCTCGAATCATATTCTTGTTCATCACTCGTTTCATTATAATCATTTTAGATAACCAAGTGGCAAGTCTGAAAATTATTTCACATATCAACACTGAAATTCAATGCACAACAATAATTACTAGAATTTACATAAATTCAATAAGACACTACAAATCGGTTAACTGTAACTCCTATGTCAGGATTCATGAATGTCTTTGACAGTGTAAAAGTACCAGGTCCTAAAACTCTAGTTTTAGTAGTCCAGGCTCTACCTGAATGAATTGCAGAACTGTACAGGATCCGGAGATGTGAGTTCAGGCAAGGCAAGTAAACCAAAGGGACCACTAGGTTTCCAATCTACTTTTGCTCACTTCTACCTACAATGTAAAGAGAGGGACAGTGACTTAACCCAAAAGGGATTGTCAGATTTGTACCGTGAAGAGATAAGATGATCGCCTGAAAGCTCTTCACGTGCCTGTGGGCTTCCTATGTATCCTATTGGAATCCCACTCACTCACTGATGTCTACTGCAATTCATCCATCAAGTCCCATTTATGGTTACAAAATAAGTAATGGAAAATTGCAGGAACTTATCTACTGACCAATTCATCCAAAATATCATTTTTATTACACTAGACTAGTAATATTTTTTCCCCTATAAGTTCATATCCAATTGTTTATAAAGTCTGAAAGTACTTGGGTACTTGATTGAAAAATATATTTTACATGTTCTCATAAAAATAAAACAATCAACAATTTTTATTATGCTTATTCAAAATCCTCTTATTTTAGGGATGCATAATAATGCAGTTAATAAATTAGTCATGTAACAAAATAGAGAGAGAGATTTTGTGACTCAATTTTTGAAAAGAAAGGAAGATTTTAAATCTTTTATTTAATATTACTCTATCTTATTTTATTTTATAAAATATCAATCATTTATTTTATAGGATCCATGCAGATTCTATGCGAAATCACGTCGTGAATAAATAACTTAAATTTATTAACGATAACAAAATATCATACCGTTGAACAAACAAATTGTACTCACGAAGGGAAGCTCCAGTTCCAAAGTCATCTGTGATATGATTCTTGTTGAGGCGCTAAGTCCGAAGTCTTCTATAATATATATATGCTTTTAGTTTCTACCATGTACGTGGATACTGGATACTTTTCTTCCTAGAAATTTGGATAAAATTCAGAACCTTTTTGGATTAAATGACTTAAAGCATGCCAAGTTAACATCTCACATGACATGTCTCCCCTGACTGGGATCAATTTATTTTTCCTCGCCGTATCCTACACGAAGATATTCTTAGTGCAATAATGATAGTATTATTAAAAAATATCATATTCGTCGATCAAAATAAAAATAAAATATCATATTCGTATAATACTTCGATCCATTTTCTTCTATTTTCTCTTGTAAAAAGAATAGAAAAGGTAACAAATGCTCGTTAAGATGTGGATTGTCTATAGTCCAGTCTGGTTTAATGATACAAAATATTTTAATTATACAACAAATTACATTCCTTTAGCATGCAAGTCAATAAGAGCGAAATTAAACGTACTTTTCTTTTTATCATCAGGAAGATTTTTGCCATTACTGAGACACGAAGACACGAGGAGCATTGTCACCGCAAGACCTTGGTCGGTAGAGCCTGCACACCCCAACGTGCAATAACACAACTTCTCCCTGTTTTTTTGCATCTTTTCTTTTGTTGTTGCCAACCCATTGCCACTTCTCTTTTTGTCGCCAGAGATCTGTGACCTGCTGTGATTGTGGTCATACCTACAAAAAGATAACAAAACATATCTCTTTTTCTTACAAACATTTCCAATATTAGCTCCATTATGGCACAGGGATGCGAGAAAAGAAAATGCCATGTGAAATGTAGCTGTTGAGGGATGGGATGCCAAACCCTTCTCCGCAATCATTCTTCCTTTTAAAGTACTTTCTCTTCGTCTATCTTCTCGTCGTTAGTTCTTTCTCTTATGTTATATAGCTCTTCGACTTCAGCTTTGTTTTTCTCGGATAATCTTCAAGATAAAATAGAGCAACTCTGAATCAACAGTATTCATCTTCACTTTCAAGGTACTTATTCATTAATTTATACTTAGTCTCACATTTTATCCACCTATTTTTATATCTAAACTGTGCGGTTTGGTGATATTCTACGTACTAAGTTTGTCTTAAGTCCAGGTCTTACAGCTAATTAACTACAGCTGGCGATTTAGTGTTCTATCACCTGATTAGACAGTTAACTGTGCACGCTTTATCTTAATTATATTGACATATTCCAAAGTTCCTATACTTCACAGAAACTGAGACCTTTTTGTTCTTGTATGTCATTTCTTTGTCATTTACCTACTCTCACGGTGCAGTGAAGGGAACTCTGTGTTTGTGTGGTCAGCGTTAATGAGCGAACTACCCAGAGGTTTTGATCCTTTCGAGTTTTGACAATCCCAAACTAACCTCACTAGACCACCGAGCGCTGAAGTTCGCCGGTACGGGGCTGATCTTCGCTTAAGCAATATTAGGGGTTTTGAAGCTTGTGAAAGACAACGGTGTTAAATACTTGTCCCTTAAAATCTCACAAAAGCACAAGCGAGAATTAATTTGAGTATAATAATGACTTTGGTCGTACCAGCGACAGTTTGAGCCTGCCCAGAACATCAAGGGGGTTTTAAAAAAAAAACCCTCACTAGTCACTAGACCAGAGTTCCTAAAATATCACCTATTTTAGATATGTTATGTCTAGGCTATTTCATGCGCATAACCATTTGCTAATCTTTATCCTCTTCTACTATACCAATCCTTAAATCTTTTACGTATATGAATATAAAATATATGGTTGGTTGCTACTCGCTAGTGCAGTGATGGACCCAACCGACAAGACGTCGAAGCAATCGACAGTCATGCCCGCCCTACCCAGAGACTCTCGTGGCTCGCTAGAAGTGTTCAATCCCTCCACTTACTCCACCCGACCAACCAATCCAGTATTTCGCACGAGCCCCACTTGGCAAAACTGGGTTGAATCACAGGTCGACCCTGAACCAGAGCCACCCAAGGTCTCTACCAAACCCGGTCGGAGTGAAGAATCACTCATCCCTTCATGGATGGCCTTCAAGGAACCTACGCAACTTCCACCATCGGAATCCCAAAACTTCAGCGACGGTGGCGGAGACAGAAGTCCAGAGCTGGCTGGAGAAGCTGGCGTGGCAGCGAAAAGAGCTGCCGAGTGGGGCCTGGTGCTAAAAACCGACGATCAAACGGGCAAACCTCAACGGGTTACTGTCAGAACTTCAGGTGGCGAAGAGTCAAACAATAATTCAAAGCCAAGTTTGTCGTCAAGAAGAAACTCCAACACCTCCGTTAGGAGCTCCGGTGATGTTTCTGACGACGGAGGAAAAGAAAAAGGAGGAATTCCAAGGGTATCCGAAGACATTAAACACGCATTATCCTCGTTCCAACAAACATTCGTAGTGTCAGATGCTACAAAACCTGACTATCCCATAATGTACGCAAGCGCTGGTTTCTTTAAGATGACAGGGTACACCTCAAAAGAGGTGATAGGCAGGAACTGGTAATGTTTATGCTTGTTACATTAAAATTGTCTGATGTGTTTTAACCTTAAATTCAAAGTGAGTGAAGAACAGTTATATTTTTGTGGCTTGTAGTCGGTTCTTACAAGGTGCGGACACAGACCCAGAAGACGTAGCCAAAATTAGAGAGGCTTTACAGGAAGGGAATAGTTACTGTGGGAGATTGCTGAATTACAAGAAAGATGGCACTCCTTTTTGGAACCTTCTCACTATTGCTCCTATCAAGGATGAAACTGGCAAAGTCCTCAAATTTATCGGGTTAGTTTCCTCATATTACATTATAAAATTACAGCTTCTGCAACTGTTCTATATATTTATTCTTGTTAGTTTCTATAGATATTAGTTAGGTTAGATTTGGAAGGCCAAATTTGAGAAACATGATTAATTCATAATTTATGATCCAAATTTATAGAAGTAGGAGTACTCCAAAGTCCAAACATAATGAAGTTAGTGAAAAAGCTTCGTGATTTCTTATCCCATATTTGAAAGTATGGCCATAAAGCAGATGGGCTTACAATTATAGTACATGATCAAATCAATGAGATCTAATAGAAACCTAATTATTGTACTAAAAGTCTGCAGCTTTTATCATGTTTCAAAGTTGTTTTTTTTCCCTGCCTGATAACGTGGCAGAATGCAAGTGGAAGTTAGCAAGTTCACTGAGGGGTCCAAGGATAAGATGCTACGCCCCAACGGACTGCCTGAATCTTTGATCCGATATGATGGTATCTATCTATCCCTACATACTTACGTAGAAACTTAGTAGCAACCGACATTGATGTCATTAATTTGTTATAACTAAATGGAGTGAGGCTTGTTGTATGTAATCATAAGATAAAACCCTTCGACGTCTTCAACTGAGGTATACAAATGATGTTACTTCTACAGCACGCCAAAAGGAAATGGCCACAACTTCAGTGGGTGAACTTGTTGAGGCAGTGAAGAGGCCTCGGGCACATAGTGAATCCTCGAATCGTCCGTTAATGAGAAAATCAAAAGGTGATGGAGAAATGGAAGGCAAAGGGGTTCAAGGAAGGCGAAACTCGGAGGCTGTGCCTCCAAATAGACGAAACTCTCACGGTTCAATGGAGCGTATCAGTGAGTTACCAGAAAAGAAACAAAGAAAATCTAGTCGCCTTTCTTTCATGGGGTATAGATTCTACTTTATGCATATACGACAGGCATGACGTAAGCCTCTTCCTTGACATATATTTTCTTTTCCATGTTTCAGTCTAATGAGGAAAAGTACTCAATCTGCTGCTGAGAGCTTCGACGATGACGACGTTAGTTTCTTTGATGACAATAGTGAGGATGATTCCAGGCCTCATAGCCTTGATGATAAAGTGAGGAAAAGGGAAATGAGAAAGGGTATTGATCTAGCTACCACACTTGAACGTATTGAGAAGAATTTTGTAATTACTGATCCAAGGCTACCCGATAATCCCATTGTAAGAATAGTCTTCTACTTCATTGCAGTCCTGTTTCTTTACAGGTGTTTTATAAAAGATGGTTAGTTCACTCATATCTGATCGTTTCAACTTTTTTTTTTTTCAGATATTTGCCTCTGATAGTTTCTTGGAGCTGACAGAGTACAGCCGCGAAGAAATCTTGGGAAGAAATTGCAGGTATCATCAGTTACTATCATGATTTTGAGTAATTCTGATTTCCCTAACGCATTAACGGAAATTCTGTGTTTCGCAGATTTCTGCAAGGGCCTGAAACTGATCCTGCTACTGTCAGGAAAATAAGAGAGGCTATTGATAACCAGACAGACGTTACCGTGCAACTAATTAACTACTCAAAGAGTGGTATGATTACTTTTACTTCTCGTTATGTCCATGGTTGAGTGACATTAGGAGGAAGTGTTATGTGCGTATGTCTTCATTGGTAGACTGAGCCTCAGAGCATCTAAAGGCATGCTCAAAAAAACATTTCTACAAATACTAACTAAACATACATTGATTTAATGATTTTACTCTTCTATTGGTTTTCCATCCTTACTTGGTATGCAGGCAAGAAATTCTGGAATCTGTTCCATCTTCAGCCTATGCGTGATCAGAAGGTATAAGTGATGCCTAAATTAACTTGTAATTTGATTATATAGTTCCCTCAACTCAAACCTTGTGAATAAACATGGAGAGGATAGATTGAAGAGGTTTTTCGTTACAAAACTCAACTTTTTATAACAGGGAGAAGTTCAGTATTTTATTGGAGTACAACTAGATGGGAGTGAGCATGTTGAGCCGTGCACCAACAGCATTCCGGATCAAACTGCAAAAGAAAGTGAAAAACTGGTATCTATACTCGCTTCTCTCCCGTTTCCATTAAGATCATGCCATGAAAATGAATTACATTTGATGCATACCTTTGTGTGAGGCGTTCTGTTGGTACTTTCCAAAGTCGGATTTATTTATTTATTTTGCTTGACGGCCACTATCAGGTGAAACAAACTGCAGAAAATGTTGATGAAGCAGTGCGAGAACTTCCAGATGCGAATATGGTAATTTTCACAGCGATTCTATATCTTTGTAAAAGCTTTTTGTCGCATACCCTGACGAAAATTACTGCTATCTGCACTGCAGAAACCAGAAGATTTGTGGGCAAATCATTCAAAGATTGTTTGTCCAAAGCCTCACAGGAAGGATAGCCCCTCTTGGAAAGCAATTCAGAAGGTATTATTCTTTTATGTCAGGAATGATAAATTAGAATTGTCTCGGAATATTCTGAAACATTTTGACAAAGTTTAGTCTGCAGCAGAATATCATTTATGTGGGCCACTTCATGAGAATTGAACTTACATTACCAAGTTTCTTTGCATAAAAATGTTTCTGTTGGTATGTACTTGTCCTTGGGCATATATAAATCTCAAGGTTTTTGCTTCTCAAGTGCAATTTTGGCCCATGTTTGGATGATTTTGACTTATTAACGTCCATAATCACTTCATAAAAACATCACAGATTGGATGATTATGATCTCATCCTTCTGTTATTGCCTTGCAGATTATGGATGATGGGGAACAAATAAGTCTTAAACATTTTAGGCCAATAAAACCCCTGGGATCTGGTGACACTGGCAGGTTTGTCTTTCACATTTTCCCTTTATACTGCTTAATTCATAATTACTTGATTATATGAGAACGCTCATTTCCTTTTTCCATTTGATCTTTATCTTTGGTCCCCCTTGCTTTAAGAGCTAGATCGTTGTTTACTCCAAATGTTCACTTTCTTGCAACTTTTCTCTAACTTATAAATGGTATGGTAGTGTCCATTTGGTAGAACTCTGTGGCACTGGCTTACACTTTGCAATGAAAGCCATGGATAAAGGTGTTATGCTCAACCGCAATAAGGTATTGGAGATGAGTTGCAATGCCTACCTCTCTCCGATCTTTTCTTGCTGATCAACTTCACTTGTTAGATATATACCTCGGAAATTTGTATACTATATAAACCTTATAATTCCTCTACCTAAAGCTTAGTTTCTCTGATGCAGGTACATAGAGCTTGTGCAGAGAGAGAAATTCTTGACATGCTGGACCACCCTTTTCTTCCTGCATTGTATGCTTCATTTCAGGTACTTTTGCCATAGAAATGCAGTTTCTGCAATTTCAATATGAACTCTACATGCTTGCTCTTTATTTGATTCAAAGTTTATAAGCTAAGAAACAATAACATACTCATAATGGGCTTTTCAATTTCTATTATTATCATATATTTTCAGACAAAAACCCATATTTGTCTTATAACTGATTACTGCCCCGGTGGAGAACTTTTCCTGCTTTTGGACCGACAACCATTGAAGGTGCTGAAAGAAAATGCTGTGAGGTAAAAGTTGATACTGGAATGCAGAATATTAGTAAGTGCATTATTAGGATTGAAGAACTATAGTCACAGGTTTTTGGTCAATTTAGGTTCTACGCTGCAGAGGTAGTTGTTGCATTGGAGTACCTTCACTATCAAGGTACAGATAAATTTATAGTTCTATCCTTTTGTTAAAAATCAGTTTCGTAGGTTTTGTAAGTTTCACAAACCTTCTCCGAATACAATTGCATGACTTGTCCCTTATTTCTTAACCTAAACTTCTGATGCATATACGAAATACATGATTCTGCACAGAAAAGTTATTTTCCTGAAATTAGAAAACTACATCTTTATGGCATTGTACGATTTGCTATATCATTATGCTCTTTGCTTGCTAAGCCTCTCTTCTTCTTTTCCTTTTTAAGGGATCATTTACAGGGATTTAAAACCTGAGAATGTTTTACTTCAGAGCAATGGTCATGTGTCCTTGACCGACTTTGATCTCTCATGCTTGACATCGTGCAGACCACAGGTATCTGGGCCAACTTTCCTGTTTCTGGTTTAGAGTCTTCTTTCCTGTTCTGAAAATAAATAAATGAAAGTAACAACAACATCTGAATATAAACATATCATGCTTTGCAGCTTTTGATTCCTGGTACAAACGAAAAGAAAAGGCACCGCAAACGTCAGCAAGGTCCAGTCTTTATGGCTGAACCCATGAGAGCTTCAAATTCGTTTGTTGGAACTGAGGAGTACATAGCTCCAGTTAATTCTCTATACGCCTCTGATATTGAACACAATATCAGTGCTCAGTTTCCTTTTTTTTTTCCCCCTTATTCTTTATGTCTAAGCTTTTACAGATCTTTTATATAGCTCAGCTTTTCTCTCATTTTATTTTTCTCACCTGACATTTCAAATTCTTGTAGGAAATTATTTCTGGAGCTGGACATACTAGTGCAGTGGACTGGTGGGCTCTTGGTAATTTATACTATTCTTAAATCTTTAATTTGACTTGAGGGTTGGCAACATCGTATTATAGTTTCATTTCCTTCCAGGTATTCTTCTATATGAAATGCTATATGGATATACACCCTTCAGAGGAAAGACAAGGCAAAAGACATTTGCCAATATACTTCACAAAGACCTTAGATTTCCATCCAGTACACAGGTACGACCATCTCTGAAAAAATGCATGCTCTTCATAAGAATGTTATTTTGAGTTATTCTTTGTAAGGTCATTGTGCTTTACTTGTGAATCTTATATTACATTGTTCAGTTTTTTAACATTCTTGCCATGTTTGCGCAGGTTAGTTTCAATGCAAAGCAGCTTATGTACCGGTTACTACACAGAGACCCCAAAAGCAGGTTAGGTTCACGAGAAGGAGCAAGTGAAGTTAAGAGGCATCCATTCTTCAAAGGTGTCAATTGGGCACTAGTTCGCTGCATGGTAATATTTATTGATGCTTACGATGCAGAAAGTGTTAACTAGATTGGCTGGCAAAGGCCCTACAGTAACTGACATGTTTATGAAATCACAGAATCCTCCTGAGCTAGATGCTCCCATCTTCGGGTCCGAAGCAGAAAAGGAAGCCAAACTCGTGGATCCTGAGCTGGAGGATTTACAGACTAATGTCTTCTAAAATGGCGTGTTATATTTTATGATTTACACATGGGGAAATTTTCATAATGTTCTTGAATTTTAAGTTCCCCTATTGACCTGCTCCTTGCTAAGATTGCGTTGGCTAATGAATTGCTTTCAGGAGGAAGACAGTACAGGCCCTGAAAGATACCAAAAAATTTTGTGAATGCGGATTGGGTGGAAGTTTCTGATGGCGTCCATTGTGATACATTTGGCTGCTTGTTATGTTCTGTAACCTGTGCTGTTCCTTTGTATCTGGAAGTTTTGTGATTAAAATTTGTTATTATTTTGTCTCTTTTCCTTTGTTCAATTTGTGGCAATCTATAAGTCTCTAACTCTAATATGTCCGAATCCTAGCAGTCGGCTCTTCCCGTTTCAGATAAGCCCATGTCCGAATCCTTGCAGTTAGCTCTTCCCGTTTCAGATAAACCTTCCCTTTTTTTTCTTTTCCTAATAATTGCTGTGGATCAATAAAGGATCCAGCAAAAATAATCATAATTGTTTGGAAGTGTGCATTTTCTAGCCCACCAACCTAATTCAATGATACAAACGACGCCATACTCTTCACATAAGGAGCTGTTTGCGTGAGTAGATATGAAGATAAATTCAGACTGGCTGAAGGTCTAGCTAAGATAAGAGTTGGAATATGCTCATCCCTCAGGCTCTTTGACCCATCTGATTGATGGAGATAGGTCACATCCTGTTCTTTCAGCTTTAACTTTTCAACAATTGAAAAGAACAATATACCCTCTCCATGGCGTGGCTTACTCCAATTTTCATCTAATTCTTCAGTAATTTCCGACTTGGGAATAGTAACTTTTAACGTGGGATTTTTCCAATCAGTCCTCTGACTGACACAAAACATCAGCCGTCTCAGGTGGGGCTGGCACGTTCATCTGCTAATAACAATCATTTTCTTCAAACAGTGAACACAATAATTAATCTAGTTTCCAATGTTAAGTGGACCAACGGGCAGACTATGGTCCTCGTGCACCTTCTAGTCCTAGATTTGGGTCCAAATTCAGATGAATTCCTCTATTTAAATGATCGATGAGTTAGGAGTAGATTTGACACGATCTGAATTCTCGTCTGACCGGTAAGACTAATTGATTAAGCACACTTGGCTGAGTGTAAGCCATGAAATTTCAAACAAAACTAGAGAGAGTCCCGTTTGTCTCCGTGAACTTTGAACCAACAATATCACATGTGTAGTGTACATCAACCCAAACCAACTTAACTTTATTTTAAACCATCCATTTTACCAAAAAAGATGAATCATCATCTAGATTTCCAAAAACATAGAAGATAATGCAAACACATTAATATACAATGTCCTTGGCAAGCCAATTCCTTAATCAAGCAGGGTTTAGTTTAGACGGAGGAAAGATCGTAATTAATCCAAAATAAGCCCAATTAATAAATACAATGTTTCTTTAATTTTGTGTTAAATAAGTCAGGCGCCGCACGCGCAGATCAATGGTCCCTGTTTTCACTCTTTAGAGATCAAACCGTTAACAACTATAATAATTGCCATCACTTGTACTTCGTACTGCTGCTCGAACCCAAAGCGCTCGTTTTCTGTCATTTTCTTTCTTGGATTCTCCGTCTCTTTCAATTTCCCGGAAAAATCAGAACTTGCTAAATTTTCTGGGAAATCTCAATGCTGCGGTGTTCAAGATTCTATCTTTAGTTCACTATCTGCTGCACGCACACTTCCTCTATTCTGTACTGTAAAACCATTGTACTGAATTGAAATGGCAACATCAAGAGAAGTGTCTACAATGATTAGGCAAGGGTTTGTCTCGGACCCGACATTTTCTTTTTCACCTTCAAGAATTCGATCAACAGCTACACACTCCAGGGTTTTAAACTCGCCCAACTCTAAAACCCTTCTCTCCCCGCCTCACTTGAACTCTTCAACTGAGTCCACTCACCATCCTACCCTCTTCCAAATGATGTCTGAGGAACAAACCCATGAACAGAATCGCATCAAGTCTCAATCAAAAGTGAGCAAAATAGTTGAGGAATTTGAGAACTTGAATGACTGCGGTATGGGGTCGGGTGATGTGAGGCTTACAGTGATTGGAAAAGATGGGTGTAGGGTTTCGGTGGATGTTCATAAAAGGGTTTTGTTAGAGAAGAGTGGGTTTTTCAGGGAGAAGTTGAGAGGAAGAGAAAAAGGGGTTATGCATACTGTGGAGATCAGCGAGTGTGATGATGTGGATGTGTATTTGGAGACTCTGGTTTTGATGTATTGTGATGATCCTAAAAGGAGATTGATGGGTGAGAGTGTCACCAAGGTCTTGGCTTGGCTGAAGGTGTGAATTTCATATGACTTGTTTTTATGTGTCAGCTTTTGTCTTCCTTGGCGTCAACTTAGTTGGCTTGTTTTTATGTGTGTGATATTAAACGTGATTCTGGCATTTGCTTTCTTTGAAATCATTTATTCTAATTTGTTGAAATTTTTGTTTCATTTTTGGGCACACTGGACGGGTGGGGGTTGTGGAGATGAAAACCAAGAAAGGCGAAATGGTTTTGTTTCTTGTTTATATGTGTTCATGCGTAAAGGGTTAAGACAAAGATCAGAGTACAGTGGGTTTCGAGTCTAATTGAATTCTTGTTTTGAATATAGATAACCGCAGAACTATAGGCACGGAGAGATATCAAAAGAATGAAAGAATTTTCTATTTTACTCGTGTATTCAACTTCTACATTCTCTTCTACTTATTTTTGGATACGCTGGCAAATATGGCGATTCTAACTTTGGCTCTTGTGTTTCTGCGATGCCTATGTTTTGAGTTCAACTTTTGTGGTAATGGCATGCAATTTGATATTGTTGTCTTTAGGGAAAATGATTGTGAAATTACTCTGCCAGAAGTCGGTGAAAGACGAGTTAACAGTGTGAAACCTTCAGTTCTTAATTGTATCTTGAAAAATGATAGCCCAACTAACAATAGTTTCTAGAAAAGTTTCAAATTTTCAATCCTTTTCAACTTTTACTTCAACAAAATAAAAGAGACCGATGAATCTTTCTTTGTTGGCATATCAAGCGGAAGGTTGACATAACGATTACCATTTGTCTTGAATTTTCTCTGAGACGATTACCATTTGTCTGAGTGGATCAAACTAGTCAAAGGATAAGATTCTGAACTCTTTGCATTTTTCTTTCTCTGGTTTGTCTAATCTCCAAGCTGTTATTTTTTTCTATAGTAGAAAGTCAGCGTTTATGCTTGATCAACTTGCTATCGAACATTTACTTTGCACTCAACTTATCGAAGCTGATAGAGGTCAAAATGATTTTTGATAAGCATTTATCTTTTGCTAATGCCATCGGCTTGTTTATTATAAGAAAACAACATAGTGAAGATTAATAACATAACTGCCATACTGTAGGTGTCTTCAGCTATCGTGTTTGAAGTGGGGATAGAATCATGCTTGGAGTATTTGGAAGCTATCCCATGGTCTGAAGAAGAGGAGCGAAAGGTTGTGTCATGTCTAGGCGAACTTCAGTTAAACAACTCAGAGAAGATTCTTCAGAGAGTATCGTGTGAACAGTCCACTTGTGCAAGAGCTGACGACATCTTCTTGAGAGTCTTGAGTGGTGTTTTACAAGCTAAAGATGACAAGGCTCGTCGAGAAGTGAAATCTCTAATTTCTCGATTATTCAAGGAAGACTCATCTGATTATGGTAACAGGCTTAGTGTTTCTAAAGATACCCTTTATTCTCTTTGCCACAGATGCCTTAGTTCTCTTGTGCTATGCCTATCAGAAGCTGCATGTGTGGATGATAGTAGGCGTGATAGAGGGGCTTTAATAAGTGAAATAACCCGAGAAGCTGAGAATTTGCAGTGGATAGTGGATATTCTTATTGATAAGAAGATGGGTGATGAATTTGTAAAATTGTGGGCAGATCAGAAGGAGCTTGCCATTCTGCATTCCAAGATTCCAACTGTGTACAGACATGAAATCAGTAAGATAACTGCACAACTATGTATTGCTATTGGTAGAGGACAAGTTCTGGTTCCAAAAGATACACGATACTCTTTGCTGTCTACCTGGTTGGAAGGTCTTTATGAAGATTTTGGGTGGATGAGGAGGGCATACAGATCCGTTGATAAAAAGTTAGTTGAGGATGGACTAAGCCAGACAATTCTTACGCTCCCGCTGCTGCAGCAGCAGGCTATTTTGCTTAATTGGTTTGACAAATTTCTGAATAAGGGAGATGATTGTCCCAACATTCACAGAGCTTTTGAGACTTGGTGGAGGAGAGCTTTTATCAGACAAAATGTCCCCGAGCAGGACAATTCCCTATCTCAAATAACTGTTTGTGATTATGCTGACTGAAGGATCTTCAAGCAGAGGATAAAGTCTGAACTAGATTCCACATGAGAAGTGCTATTTAAACACTTCTTGTGCCAGGTTGTTCTTGAATTTGTTTCCCACTGTTCATTCGAGTATGAATATGAAATGTATCATTTGAAATTTTTTGTCTAATTCTGATGCAGTTTTATAAGCATAAACTGTCCCAGGATAAGGGCAACTGGGAAATGATTGTATGATATCAATGCTTAAATCTTGAAACTATACAAAGTATATGAATGAAAATGGTCCCTTCACAGTGCTTGCCTGTTAATTCTTATAACGCAGTTTACTTGCGTGCGGTTTAACGTTTTGTAAAAGGTGTAGGTATAAACTGACATGGTTGCGTAGGCCTTGAATTGTAATGATAAATCATTTATCATACTAACATTCAAAAGTGGTTTGTGGTCTTCTTCTCTTTAATTTTTTCTTGTTTTCCTTGACCTTCATCACTTTGATTAAATCACTTATTAATGGGCTGCAACAACTACCTTTTCGTTTCTCCAAGAAACGCACTTATGGATTGATCCAACTATTGTCATATATATGAATATGACTAATTGATCATCTATTGCTTCAAAGGTACCTACCTTTCTTCTAAAATATACGAGTCCTTCATTAATCTATCAAACAACATTGTCTTTTTCTTGCGGGTTGTTTGCTTACTCAGCAAAATTTATGTTGTGAAAGAAAAAATGAGTAACCCTTCAAATGCACTAAAACTAAGATATACTTAATAATGTTAATAAAAAAACTATCATCTATTCCTGTTAGCCAAATGATTGTTCTTGGAGTGAAACTTGGTGCTTCCCCTGCCTAAGTTCATTGGCAGCTTAAACTTGGAACTTCAAACAAACTTTATTATTTAGTCGATACCAAAATCAAGTTGGACATGCGGACAGTTAAAAAATTCCTCTTGAAACAGTATGGAACTGGTCTAAACAGAATCGAAAGCAAGCTTTGGAGAATGTAAAGTTGTTCTGGCAGATTTCATTTCCAGTGTTATCTTACAGTAAACTAATCGTAAGGTGGTAAGGGCATTAGTTGCCAATCTTTTGCATGGTCACTGTGACATCCTCCGGCAATAGCGTGAAGTTGGCAATCCCTCCCTCTTATTAGGCATCATTATCTAAAAACTAAAATGTAGAGACAACAGAGAGTTTATCTTGCTTTTGAGAGTAACTTTTGTGCTTTCACCTCGTATTTGAAATTTGCCTTCTTGGAGTCATCTGCTGACCATACAAATATCCCGTGGAGCTTGTTCATGCGTCTTAGCTTGTCACAAGCACTAAAAAAGCCATTTTTGGGAGATAAACCACCACTTTCTCCATCTGTAGCAAAGCTGGCTAAGACCTTGCCTCCTTTATAATTAGCGGACTGCTTTCTGAAATGTTGCAGGAACAGTGGAACAGTTGTCCCCTTGCCTAAAGCATAGAACTGAAGGTTAACATAGTCTATCACATGCCCGTACTTCCTCCACAGGGCTAAGTAATGCTCCTGCACTTTACTATTTTCATACGGAGCTATTGAAGCAAAATTTATGATCTTCCTTTGTTTAAGGTCCAGGAGAAGCTGTCCAATGCATTCGGCGAATGTTTCTGGGTCTCCTTTGAAGTGTTCATAGTCGATATCAATTCCATCCAAATGATATTTCTTCACTAAACCAGTTATTGAACGAATGGCATTAGTAACCCAGGAGTTCACTGATTTAGGATTGAAATACGCAGGCTTATTGTTTATGCTGTCACCTCCGAGGCTCATCGCTACCTTGACATTCCGATGGCGGGATTTGATTGCTTCTACAGCTGAAGGACTGAGGTTGTGTGTGTCCCAGTATGCTTGGAACTTACCGTTGCTCGGAACAGGGTGAGAATAGGAGGTGTAGTCTATAGCAAAGGAGAGGATGAAGTGAAATTCAACTCTTGGATCAATAGGCACGTCTGAGAATTTGACACCGTTGTCTTCAGCTCCGATGTACTCCCTGAAGAGCTTTGACGAAATCGGCGCTGCTTCAATTGATGCAAATGTTGAGATGACAAGAAGAAGTATAATAAAAAGTCTATCCATGGCTGTTTCAAATGTAGCAGAAGACATGTTGCAGATAAGCTACGTATAGGTGTATATATACGTGTGGTAGTGATGGAGTAGTAGTGTAATCTGAATTTGCTTGATTGCTTCTTGGTAAAGGAAGCGTATTACCCATCTAATAAAACTTCTTTCTTAGCATAATCATAAGCTTTGAAAGCATCTTAAAGGTCCTGGTGAATCAGCGATGTGTCATTGTTATATTCAATATTTTGGACTTTTATCCAATATCTCCAAGCATCAGAATAAGATCATATTTATATATTTTATGTTGAAGTTTCAAGGTATGAAAGTGCATTAATCCTTAACGTACTGCTTAATGAAAGATTCTCAAAATTTGTTCTCTTTCACACTAGGTCCTGCATGGGAATAGAATTTCTTGTTCGGACATGGATGGTCAATCACTTCAGCAATGAAATAATTAACTTGATCTTTCTCCTGAAACTCTTTATAAACCTGAATTCTAAACTCTCTATTTCAGTTCCCATCTGGCAAAACGATGAATTTTCTGAGTTCAAAAAATCTGGTTTCAGACATAGGTACTGTTAGCATTCACAATCAGAATACAACAGCATGCAAATGGGATGGATCTTTGCCTCCTAAAGTGTGCCTTTAGATGAGGTTATATCAACAAAAGTCAAAACAGTGAATTTGCAGTTTGATTTAACTTTAGAACTTATTCTCATGGTTTTTTTCATTAATCACTGACAAAGAGCTCCAGACACAGAAGAATGTGATATAGCAGATGCATAACTACATGTCAGCCAAGAAGGCTTGCGATTGCTGTTCATATTGAAACTTGGCCTTCTTGGAGTCGTCTGCTGACCAAATAAATATGCCATGAAGTTGGTTCACAGCTTTGAGCATGTTGCAAGCATAAAAGAAGCCATTTTCTGGAGATAAACCACCACTTTCGTCTGTGGAAAAGCTCACTAACACCTTGCCTCCTCTATAGTTGGTGCTCTGGGTCTGATAATAGTCTATGAATTGTGTAATCGTCGTTCCATTATCATAGGCATAAAATTGGAAATTAACATAGTCTATCAAATGACTATACTTCCTCCACAGAGCTAAGTAATATGGCTGCACAGTTTCACCTTCGTATGGTGCTATTGATGCGAATGCTACAATCTTCTCTTGTTTAAGTTGGAAGAGAAGCCGCCCAATACACTCAGCAAATATATCTGGATCTGTGCTAAAATGTTCGTAGTCAATGTCTATACCATCCAAGTTATACTCCTGAACTATCTCTGTTATTGAGTGTATGGCATTTGAAACCCAGGAGTTGATTGATTTGGGGTTGAAGTAAGCATATTCATTCTTGATGGTGTCACCTCCTAAGCTCATGGCTACCTTAACATTCGGATGTTTGGCTTTGATGGACAAAACCTCTGAAGGGTTGAGGGCCTTTTTGTTCCAGTATGCTTGGAAGTAACCATCTGTTGGAGAAGGATGGGAAGTTGAGGTATAGTCAATAGCAAAGGAGAGAATGAAGTGGAACTCAACGTTAGGATTGATGGGGAGGTCTGAAAATTTGACACCCTTGTCATCAGCTCCAATGTACTCCCTGAAGAGTGTCGGGTTCATGGAGGATGCTCCGGTTGATGAAAATGTAGAAAGCACAATAAGAACGATAAGCAGCAATTTGTCCATTTCTTCTTCAAGTTTTGAATAAATTCTAGTTCCAGGTGAGGTAAATATATACATATGCAAGCGAGTGATGACTAAGAAGGTTTACTCGCATTAACGTAGTAGTTTGTTTTTATGCTTGTGTCCTAGCTTCACTTGTTACATTGAATTTCAGTAGCAATATATTAGAATTACTAGATAGATACAAATTTCTTGTTTTCTACAGGTTTGTGACTTTATTTTATTCAACCATGGATTAGGTTGGAGAACTCGATATCTGCCCTTAAACGGCAATAGCATACACCACGGAGTTGTCTCTGCCCAGCTGATACTTACCTTGGGTAGCAACTCATCACTCGAGGTCGGCAGAATCCAAAAATGTATTACAGTGTTGCAAGTGTCACAAAATGATAGAAAATTGCTGTGTTATTATATACCTAGTTAATAGATAACATACGACAACCCCTTAATTTGTAAGTTAATAATGTTTTTCTTCGTTCTGTTTAACGTTAAGACATCAGCTTTTGGTCTACCGACCATTTCTGTAACTAGAAAAATCGTTAAAAACCAATTCCACTGCTGTGTATTCATTGAATATTGTAACTAAGCAGCTGATTTAATATGCGACCGCCTGCAGTAGAAAGGCTGAGTCTCGAACAGTAACATTCAGAAACACACAAACTGAAACCAAAACCTCACTAGAATAGATACAAAGTTGATACGATAAGCTTGTTATTTCAAGTGTTAACAAATTTACAAAAAAGAATTGCAGGGTCTAATCTCAACTCCAAATGGCTGATATTGAAGGAGGGATTATAAAAAAAAAATGGGCACAAAAGCCGTAAAGAGAAAAGAGAGGTGAGTTTGTGTTTCTCCTCAGCGCTTTTCGGTAGATGATAGCTATTTCAACACTTGGGAAGATCAGCTGGAGGAGGCAGCAATTTCTGATTGGGAAGACTTCCATCTAAGACAATCCATGCCATCTTTAGACCCCAGCTTGTGTGCACCTCTAAATGGCAATGCATAAACCACACCCCTGTACGGTAAAAACACATAACGACCATCGTCATAATTATCATTAATAGTCAGATCAAATCCATTAGGATACAACACAATTAAAAGGGCAGAATCGTACTGACCTGGGTTATCTGCTAAGAAGCGAATGGCGACCCACCCTCCTACAGGGACACCTACAGTGTTTCTCTCAACAGGGTCAACAAGATTGAACTTTGCAGGGTCTTTAATGGGATCAAAGTTACCGAAACCTTGCCCGACGACGAAGAAATTAAAGCCATGCAAGTGAAGAGGATGACTCTCAGCACCAAGTATGCTGGTGTCCTGCATAATTAGCTCCACGCTGGTGTTATAAGGAAGCACAACTAGCTTAGTCCCATTGCTAACCATTGTATTATTAGGTGGATTGCCGGAATAGTTAAACGGAATTAAGGGACTACTTGGAAAATCAGGAGCGTAAACACCATTAGATTGGCCAGTATAGTGTGCTTGAAGGAGAGCTATGGATGGCATTGCAAAAGAAACGTTATTAACTGAGGCTGCAAACATGGAGCCATTTGGGCCCTGGCAGGTTTGGTTTTCTGGGCAAGGATTAGTTCCAAGGCCAACTGTGAAAAAGAATCGCCTATCAATCTTCTGTGGCACGTTCGCAGGGAATTGAGCACTAGCTAAGCTGCGAAGTTTGCTTGTAAAGTTTGTAGCGAAACCAGTGTCGTTGAGTGGTGGCAGAATTGGTTTGTATAGCTTGAGGTCTTTGATAGAGTCGATTGACTTTGGGGCTACATACTCTAAAATACCAGCGACTGTGGAATTGTCGAAAGTTCCTAATCCAGTAACATATGGTCTAGCAGTCATGAAAAATGTGGCATGTGGGAATTGGAGTTTGGTCTTGAGAAGAACATTTGTGGTCTGTCCTGGAGCAATCAGAATTGTCTCGGTGTCAAAGGGTTTAACGTAGACAGCATCAGCTTCAACAACTGTAAGTGTGTGGTTGGCTATGCTAAAGAAGAGCTCATCGTTCAGAGCTGCATTGATTAGCCGTAGCAGATATGTCTTGCCAGGCTTCACATTCAGTTTATATGTATCTGCCGCCATTACCAGTTATACGAAGTTAGATTCAGCAACAAAAAGGCCTCAGTAATGGCCTCCGAGGAATCAAGAATCATGAGGGGAATGTCAAAAACCTTTAAAGAATGGGACTACAATATTTTCTTACCTTTAGCGGAGCAGTTATATAAAGGGCCTGGAAGCCCATTAATGGTGTAGGCATCAGAGACATTCGGCCCTCCTCCAGTTTGCAAGGCCTGTTTAATGATTGCTTCGGGATCTGCATTAAACCACTCTCCTGCAATTCAAGGTAGGATCTGGTTTTAGCAAATAGCAAGAGCATAAATGATCAGCGAACTAAACAAGTTTGGAACTAGTGATTACCCAAAACGATGGGAACTTCCTTGTAAGGTCTGGAAAATGGATAAGGAACATCATGCTTGGGCAGAATAATAAGCGGACCATAGACTGTTGCCCTTAGCCAGGATATATGGGCATGCCAAAACAGAGTGCCCCTCTGGCCAACAATGGTGTAGTTGTACACATAGCTCTTCCCAGTTTGTATAGGGCACTGAGTTATGTATGCCGGTCCATCTGCCCACCCACTTCGAAGCTGTCGAATTCCATGCCTGTTCCAATGAAATTTAATCAGTTTAGTTAAGCATATATTCTTCTTTTGATAAGTCTACACGTCGATTCAAAGGTTTTGGCTTGTTACCAATGGATGGAGATGTTGTTCTGGATATGGTTAACCACTTTAATGAGCAGACGATCACCCTCCCTAGCTACAATGCGAGGCCCAGGAAATTGATCATTCACTGTTACCATGCTCTTGGTATGGCACAGGCGAGTTACGTTCTGCATCTTTATCTACAAAACACGTCCAATATCAAACAGTCAGTCACATATGTAAGCAGTTGAATGAAGCTCAGAAAATCGTGGCTTTGACGACTGACGAGAGAGGAAGATGGTCATCATTTCTGTGCCATATACAATACATACATTAAGCTTGTAGTGTCGGGTTATGCCAAAGGCAAGCTCAGGAAGGAGACAGACAGTGAGAAAGATGAACAGAAGGACTGCTGGAAATGTTGGTGGATGAAGAGAAGCACCCATTTTCTCCTTTTGATCTGCCTGAAGATTTCTGTTTTTTCTTTCCCTTCAGACTGGGAGAGTTGATGAGTGCTAAAAGTGTGTAGTGCAGTGATCAGGCTTGGGAGGAAGCAAATATATAGAGAACAGGGAAGGGGCTTTGCTTGAATAGTTAGCCTCATGGATTCATATTTTATAATGTTATAGTTGTTAGAACAACTCTGGAGTGTAGTCAAAGATAATCTCTTTGACCTTCTTCCTTTTCAAGTCAAAGCTCTTCATGTCCCAAAGGATTACAATAATATAATTTAATGGCTTCTCTAATCAAATTGACATAATGAGATAGCGTATGAAATTCCATTAACTCCATGCATTAAGGCTTGGAGAGTGACAAATCAACAAATAACCAAGTGTACGTAAAATTACTATAATGGATATAATACATCAATTTGTTCGAACATAAAAATAAAAGTCATTTATTTCCTACTAAACATATAACCCTCCTTTTAATGATCATATTAATAGTTGTATTCATTTTTAGTTACATTTGCACGAGTATAGGTTTCACTTTCTGCAGTTTTCATATTAAGTAGAGGAGGAGAGGGTTATCCATATTTCTATTCGACAGGTTGGTAAAAAAGCAAAAATATAGATGTCATTTTTATAGTTAGATACCTGAAAGAGCTCTTTCATTAACAACTCATGGAGGAATTGCAGGGGAACCACAGTTGACGCTATTTTCTTCCACGCAAACACGGTTGCTAGCTACCAAAAAACCTTAGTTATGAAGGAACATATAGATATACGTAAATTATGAATTTTAATCAGCTTATAATTTAGTTTCACTACAATTGTATCGAAACGAGAATAGGTATTTGTGCAACTTATATATGGCTGCACCAACCACGTCGTTTTAATGCAAAGGCCTGTTTTGGTTTTACTTACTCCACAAACATCCTCCTATAAGAATCTTATCGTTTGTTAGTCATTATCGGGTGTTACTTTAGTCGTTACTTGTCCTTAACATCCAGATTCAAAGCTGATTTTTTCGTGTGGGTTCTTGCCTTCCTTTCTGGTTATAGTATAGAATGAGCTCTTTGAATATATAGCGTAGTTGATGATCATTTCGTCAACATAATTTTTAATATTTTAGACCGTATAAAATTATTAAAATTATGACAAATCATATTGGTTATAACTTAAATATTTAATAAGGAAATCCTTAATTTTCAACTATTGAGTAATTTTTAACTATGAGTAAATTTAATCTTTTTTCATCAATATAGTTATTACTTTTATTAAACTAGTAAAATTCATGTCCAGTGTGGTGATTGGTTGTGGCCACTACATTCTGACCCTCAAATACCCAAGTATCCCTATAGTTATTTATGAATGTCTATGCCCCTTAAGTCTAAATATATATACACAATTCAATGTGACGGCTATGTGCAATGGAATTCAATTATACGCCTAATGTGGTGTTGATCTAATTTATAGGTTTTACCCCAACCCCATGGAGGAACTTCTATGCAAAAGATAGAGATGGATAAGGAAATAGAAATTTGTTAATTTCATTTCATTTCTCATATGAAACTCGTTTGAAATTTATGAAATTCCAATATAACTTTCATTTAGAGAAGTTGTTATTAATACTGAGGTGAAATTGTTACGATTTAATTGTCCCACATCGGTAATAAAAGAGACTGATGTGGAGTTTATAGGCTTATGGGCTCTCCAACACTTCAAGCTAGTTTTTGGGGTTGATTTTTCCATAAGACCTGTAACAATTGGTATCAGAGCTAACATCACTCCTTCAATTCCTTGTGCCACGCTTACAGGTGGTGACGCCGGCATTGCAGTGTTAGCTCGGGGCTAGAAAAGGTCTAGCACACAGCCAACCTGTGGGTACATGGGTGGTGACGTCAGTATAGTAGCGTTCGACCGGGGCTAGAAAAGGTCTAGCGCACAGCCAGCCTACCAGTGCTTGGGCTGCGAAACGTGGTGGGATATTACGGTCTAATTATCCCACATCAGTAATAAAAGAGACTGATATAAAGTTTATAAGCTTATGAGCTCTCCCACCCTTCAAGCTATCTTTTGGAGTTGGTTCTCCCATAAAACCTGTAACATAAATACATTTTGATTTTTGATGTTTCTATTATGTTTTCCTTTCCATATACATATGCGAAGAAGATACATATAGAATGTATATAAAATGGTAAACATACATAGATATTATTATAAGGAAATATTTTATTTGTTCTTCTAATGATGGGTCAACATTTTTATTATTTTATTAATTATCTTCCATCATGATGGAGAATTTTTTACTTTTCATGTTTTTTTTTCATTATCATATCTCCTTAAGTTAGAAGGAAATATGAATTAAGTCCCAACTTACTACCAAGAAGAAAAAATTGGTGTCTTAGGCAGTAGTTTGGTGAATACATCAAGCAATTAATGTTCCTATAGAAACTTTTTCATGAACAAAATAATAATCTATATCAATTTACTTTGTTTGTGCTTGAAATAAGGGATTAACGGACACGTAATGTATACTAAGATTATCACAAAATAGTTGTGAAGGTCTGAATAGAAGAATCCTAGCTAATGTGAATAAGAAAAAGAGCCAAGTGAGTTAATCTGTAGCTGAAACCACTGAGTGATACTCAACTTCTAAATTAGAGCAAGAAATTGTAGGTTATTTTTATATTATAAAATGCAACTGACACCTAAACATACATAAAATCTAGTAGTACTATGTCTTGTTGTAGAACAACTGATCCAATCTACATTAAAGAATGCATAAAGAGATAGAAAACTTTGAGAGGCAAACTGTAGACCATAGCTTTGTCTGCCTTTAAGATAGTGAGGAATTCATTTAACAACCTAAGATAGAGCATGGTAAGGTTAAGATTAGATCATTTGAAGTGTTAGACTTGTCTTTTAGTGACATAAGAGTGACAATTGAGTTGTTATCATCCATCTTTGTTCGAGAAAGCAAGTTTTGATTTGCTTGACTTATGAAAGAAATATTCCTCCATCATATTGTTTACTTCAACTCCTACGAAAAATGTGAAGCTCTAAAGGACTTTGATTGCAAACTAAAAAACTCAACTATTAAATGAAGGTATCAATAAATGGAACAATATTACCAATGACCAAAACATCATCAACATATATTGTTAGGATCTTTGCTTGTATTTCTGAATTATATTTTCTGATCTGATGATGGTTAACGTATTAACATGGTTTTTGCAGAAATGGAGAGTTGCAGCAAAGTAAAAAAGACATAAGAATTACTTGGTTCGATAACACAAAGCTATCTACGTCCAGGTGTCAATCTCACAGCGGGTTTTTACTAGTATCAAGAAAGAAGAAATACAAGAGATTGAGTATTTACACAACACATGCAAGAGCTTCCTTACAAACGCCCTAGTACTCTTTTGATAAGTACTCTAGCACTCTCTCTATTTCCTCTCTTGAATCAAAAGACTGAATACATGTATTTGCTTGCAGTTTGTTGTTTAATCTAATGCTTGAAGCTTGTTCTATTTATAAGACTTGTTGTAGTTACTTTCGGTTGTGATTGAATGAGTCAATGTATGATGCATGTGTTATGCACGTGTCCTTTGAAACTCAGCCTCACTCCTTATGTTCACATCCATCAGACATTCCTTTTTGTGTTTAATGAAATGTTGCGTTTTGCTTATGTGCTCCTCTTATGCTGTGTGTTTTGTCTCTGCTTCTAATGTGTCTCATGTCAGTCTCACATGAGTGATTTAGGTTCAGCATAAGTCTTCAGACATCATTAGAATATTCAAGAATCACTTCTCTCTTCTCTTTGCAAGCTTCAGACATTTTCTTTCTTTTCTCCTTCGATTCTCAATCTGTGTCCTTTGTCTAATGAGTTTGTGTGAAGGTTTATGGAGAACCATGCGATTTCCTTCACATTATTCCCTCATTCTACATGAATCTTCATGCAGCTCTTCAATTCGTGACTAATTTCAGAAATCCAAAACCTAGTTTTTTTTCCGATGTTGTGAGATCAATGGTAAGCTTTAATTTTTCCTTCAAGTTGCTTCATTTATCTGTAGAAACTCTCTACAAAAAATGAATTTCTATATTGGAACTACTTTTGTCCCGAAATCTGACAGATTTTGTTCTCCTTTTATCTTCTTCAGGTCAACCTCTCCGGTGTTGATCTTGTCCCTGATGAAGTAGTGTCGAACTTCGATGTGTTTCTATCTCTCGTGCATAATCGAATCCTTGCTCAAGTAAAGTGCACTCTGACTGTCTGTGTGAATAGCTGCTTCTGTAATTTGAACTTTGATTTCTGTTAATAGCCCCTTTAGCCATATTAGTTCCTTTAAGCCTTTTGTGATAGCGTAGTACTCTGCTTCTGTTATAGATAGTGACACCACTGATTGTTGTTGAACTTTCCAGCTTACTGTATTGCTTGATAGTGTGAAATAATGTGCTAATAGTGATTTGCATGTGTCCTTATCTGCTACATAATCTGCATCTACCTATCCATTTAAGCTTGTATGTTTAAGGAATTCTAAGTTAGATTTAGAAAAACATAGACCATGATTTAGGGTCCCCTTTAAGTATCTAAGGACTATTTTAAAACCCTGCCAATGTTCTAGACCTGGATTAGCCATGAATTTGCTAAGTAGGCTAATTGCATGTGCTAAGTCAAGTCTAGTACAGATCATGATATACATTATACAACTTATGCCTACATCATAAGGATATTTTTGCATGTGTTTCTGTTCTGCTTTTGTTGTTGGATTCTTAGTAGTTGTTAGTTGTAAGTGTGTGGCAATTGGAGCAGGACTAGGCTTAGCATCTTCCATGTTGAACTTAGATAAGACTTTTTGATGTGGTCTCTTTGTATCAACCATAGCTTCCCTTCTACTTCATTCCTTATGATCCGCATACCCAGTAGCTTTTAATCTTTCCCTAGGTCTTCATATCAAAATTCTTCCTCAGAGCATTCTTCACTTCTTGAATTTTCTTCACTAGCTTTCCTGTGATGATTAGATCATCCATATACACTAGCATGCAGATCACTTCTTCCTTCTCTAAATCCTTGTAGTACAGACAATAGTTATAAGAACTTATTTTAAACTTTAATTATGTCACCACCTCATGGAACTTCTTGTTCCATTGCCTAAGAGCTTGCTTTAGGCCATATAGAGATTTTTCTAGCAAGCAGACCTGATCAAGATTCTCTTTATCTATGAAGCATGTGGGTTGCTTCATGTAGATGGTTTCTTCTAACATTCCATATAGGAATGTTGTCTTTACATCCATCTTATATATCTCCCAATCATTCAGAGTTGCTAGGGTCAGTATTATCCTTATTGTTTTAAACTTGACCACCGGAAAGAAAATTTCTTTGTAATCCACTCCCTCTCTTTGCCTGAAGCCTTTTGCTACTAGTCTAGCCTTGTAGGTCTTCGGATCAGCTTCAGTCACTTCATCCTTTAGCTTAAATATCCATTTACATTCAATCACCTTAGCATTAGGTGGCTTAGAAACTAGCTTCCAAGTCTCATTCTTTATATTCATTTACGCAAGCCTTCTTCCACTGATCTGCATCAGCCCTTTTCATAGCCTCCTCATAAGTTTCTGATGCTCCTAACTCAACTAATTCTGCGATCAAACAAGCATATTCAACTAGATTAGTCTTAAAATACCTTCTGTTTGGTATTATCTGTCTTGGTTCCCTGTCTTTGACTAGTTGATAATCTTGTAGTGGAATTTGAACTTCTGTTGTTCCCTCTTCCTGTTCTGTTCCCTCTTAAGAGTTAAAATTTGAGTCCATTGTTTCTTCTTTTTCTTGTGATGTCTGTTCAGCAACTGTTTTTGTTTCTCCTCTTTCATATGTGGAGGGTGGGACATAGAAGTGGTTCAAATTGTTGTTTGATCCCAGCTGTTGTAGGACATTCTCTTGGACATGCATTCCTCCATCTTTACGCTTCAGTAATGGGAATTCAGTTTCCCTGAACATTACATCTCTGCTTATCTGAGTTTTGTGAGCTCCTGACTGTAGGATTAAGACTTTATACCCTTTAATTCCTTTTGGATATCCGAGAAACACCCATTTAATTGCTCTAGGTTCTAACTTCCCTTATGTTTGGTGAATATAAGCATTGCATCCAAAACATTTCAAGTGAGTTAAATTAGTTTAAGAACCAATCCATACCTCTTCAGGAGTCTTATACTCATTTGTAGATGTTGGTAGTCTGTTTGTGAGGTATGATGCAGTTTTGATGGCTTCCTTCCATAATGCTTGGGATAGGCTTGAGGACCATAACATGCATCTTGTCTTCTCAAGTAGGGTCATGTTTAGTCTTTTTGCTACTCCATTCTGTTGAGGTGTAGCTTTGACAGTTCTATGCCTCTGAATTCCCTTCCTCTCACGGTAGTCATCAAATTCTTGTTGCAAAACTCCAACCCATTGTTTGTTCTTAGGTATTTTAATTTCTTTCCTGTTTGATTCTCCATCAAGGTGTGCCACTTCACAAGTGCTTCTAGTGCTTCATCCTTAGACTTCAGGAGATAGATCTAGCATTTCCTAGACCTGTCATCAATAATAGACATGAAATACCTCTTACCTACCATAGTTTGAGTCTGAGCTGGCCCCCAAAGGTCACTATAAGCATACTCTATGTTACTGGTGGCTCTCCTTGCAATCTTTGGGAAAGAGGTTCTGTGGTATTTCCTTAGGATACATCCTTCACATAAGTCAATCTTCTTTATAGTAGTGTTTGGCAGCAGTTCATGTTGCTCTAGGTGTTTGAGACTCTTATTCCCTACATGTTTGAGTCTTGCATGTCATAGAATTGTTGAGTTCAGCTCCTTTTTGTGTAGTCCCTACAACATAGTATAGCCCCCCATCTCAATTGCCCTTATGACCAACGTACCATCTTTGATGATTTCTCTCAAACCATCTTTAGACCTTATCTTGTATCGCAATGGTACTTTTGGATAGAAGATTTCTTCTAACTCCAGGGATATATCTTACATTATTCAATGTTCTTCTCTTTCCATCATGCATCTTGATGGAAACATTGCTAATGTCTTTGATATCTTGCTTCCCTGCATCAGCCATCCTTACTTTGGCTGACAAGTTCTCAAAAGAAGAGAACCACTCCCTGTGGGGAGTTACATGCATTGTGCAGCTTGAATCTAGAATCCACTTTGTTGTCAACTCATCTAATTCGGCTATCATGGCAAGTACCTCATCTCTACTAGATTCTTCAAACTTTTCAACATTTCCTAAACCACCCTTTTGTGCCTCTTTGTCCTTCTTCTTCTTCCTGCAATCTCTTACAAAATGACCTTTATCATAATAATAACATTTCTTACCTTTATCTTTGTTCTTTTTCTTGTCATGATCATTCTTCTTCTGTTTGCCCTTTCCTTTAGCTTTCTATCCACCTTTCTTTAAACCAATTTGTGCAGATCTATTCTAGGATTTGTTGTTTAAGAACATCACCTCTGGTTCCTTTTTAAAGTGATTGTTGTTTATAAATTCCTTCATCAAAGAATCAAGGAATCTTTTCACTGTTAGAGCATCACCACTAGCATGCTTGACCACCTTTCTGAATCCATTGTACTCCTGTGCTAGTGACTTTAGAATCACCACTGCTTGGTGTTCTTCAGAGATTCTCTCCCCAATAACTTCATCCTGAATTAGTTTAAAGAAATAATCCAGGTTGTCTTCTAGGGTTACTGTTGTATTCATCTTAAAGTTTGCAAGATTGTGCAGTAGGATCATCTTGTTTGGTAAGCATCTTTTGGAATAGATCTCATCTAGTTTATCTCATAAAAGCTTTGCAGTGTTGCAATCTTTCACTTTTCTGGTGACAATTGGTGAAAGATGCAACATTATATTGCAATGTGTAAATCTTACTTTCTTCAAATTCTTCGTAAGGTCTGGCTCATCTTCATAGGTAGAATCCATAGCCCCAAGGCATTCATAAGATTCAAGAAGGGCTTGCATCTGTAATTTTCATATTGCAAAGTTCTCCTTTCCAGTGAAAACTTCCATCTCTTTTCCCACCATCTTGTAGGTTCTTTGTAAAGACTTGTACTTGAACTTCCTTCTTGATGAATTCTCTGACTTGTCAATGTGGACAGAAACTTTGATGGCTTTGATACCAATCTATTAGGGTCTTTGCTTGTATTTTTGAATTATATTTTTTGATATGATGATGGTTAACATATTAACTTGGTGTTTGCAGAAGTAGAGAGTTGCTGAAAAGTAAAGAAGACACAGGAATTACTTAGTTCGATAGCACAAAGCTATCTACATCCAAGGGTCTCACACCGGGTTTTTACTAGTATCAAGAAAGAAGGAATACAAGAGATTGAGTGTTTACACAACACCTACAAGAGCTTCCTCACAAAGTCCCTAGTACTCTTTTGATAAGTACTCTAACACTCTCTCTATTTCCTCTCTTGAATCAGAAGACTGAATATATGTATTTGCTTGTAATATGTTGTTCTATCTGATGCTTAAAGCTTGTCCTATTTATAAGACTTGTTGTAGTTACTTTTGGTTGTGATTGAATGAGTCAATGTATGATGCATGGGTTATGCATGTGTCCTTTGAAACTTAGCCTCACTCCTTATGTTCACATCCATCAGACATTCCTTTTTGTGTTTAATGAAATGTGCGTTTTACTTATGTGCTCCTCTTATGCTATGCGTTTTGTCTCTGCTTCTAATGTGTCTCATGTCAGTCTCACATGAGTGACTTAGGTTCAGCACAAGTCTTCAGACATCATTAGAACATTCAAGAGTCACTTTTCTCTTCTCTTCGTAAGCTTCAAACATTTTCTTTCTTTTCTCCTTCGATTATCAATCTCTGTCCTTTGTCTGATGAGTTTGTGTGAGGGTTTATGGAGAACCATGTGATTTCCTTCACATATATTGTAAGTAAAATAATTGGTGAATGTTGACAATAGATGAAGAGAAAAGAGTTTGAATACTACAATAAAACTCTGATGTAGTAGAAAGCAAAAAAATCGATTAAATCATGCATATAGGGCTGCTTGAGTCTGTAAAGAGATCTATGAAGAAGCCATACATATTCTGGTTTGTGAGCCTTAAGAAAACTAAGAGGCTTCTCCATATATATAATTTCCTTGATGGTGCCATGCAAAAATGCATATTTTCACTTCAAGATGACAAATACACCAATTTAGAGATGTAGGAAGAGCAATCACCAAACGAATGGCTAAGTGGCAAATGACTAGAATGTAAGTTTTGTTGTAGTTGATACTAAATATTTGAGTAAATCAATGAGAAAATAGTTGAGCAGTAAATCAATCAATGAAACCATCTTTAATTGTTTTATAAAATCGACCCACTTTGAGCAACCTACATTAATTTTTAAGAGCTTAAAGTTCCTCATTTATGACATCTATCTACCGAGGATCCTTGAGAGCAGATTGAAGTTTCTAAGGCTCGTTTGGAATTTCAGCTTGAATAAGAGAGAAAGCATAATCCTTTAAATAACTTAGAGGATGTTGATCTTATTGAGGACATGCGATCTCATTAGTATTTTGAGTAGGAGTAGGTTGCTTTTAAAGAACATTATTAGTGCCATCAATATAAATGGAAATATCAAGTAATGGTGCTAAAACAATATGAAGGACTTCAGTAGTTATTTTGTCACCAGAATTATCCTAAGTGTCATTCGTATCATTATAAGAATCAACTCATAAAATATATTGTTGAGATTCAAATTGATCACACTAAATGATTATTGAGGAAGGAGCATTATTTGATACTTCAATCCATTCATTTGGAGAAGGAAATCATATTGGCTCCAATGATAAGGAGATATACTCTTGATGAGAAGGCTTGTAAGAAAATTTGCCTTCATCAAAGATAATATAATAAGAGATGTAAACTTATTGAATAAGGACTATAGCATTAAAGACACAAGGATAAGTTTTCTTGATAATTTTTTGGTCCCTTTAATGTTGTAGAAAATGAAAGCACAATTATCCTAACACCCACGAGTCATCATAATTTGGTTTCTTTTGATACAACTTAAAATATGGAGATTTATTTTCTAATCTTTAAGAAGGCATCCAATGGATTAAATATGTGACAGCAAGGAAAATTTCAATTCACCAAAATAACAGCAAATTTTTATTTTAACTTTAAGACGTATTACATTTTACGACTTTGTTTTGAATTGAAGTTCTTGAACAAAATACCTACACATAAATTTCATAATTGTCTAGATAGTTAAGAAAGTTATGAAATTAAATTTTTCACCTAAATTACATTGAAAAAGCTTAATCTTCTTATCAGTTTTATTTTTACAAGTTTTTGAAACTTGAGAAAATAAGAATACAATTTAGATTTCATTTAAAACAAATAAAGCTAAGTGAAGTGTGAAAAATAATCTATGACTATAGTATAAAATTGAAAATCTTGATTAGAAGCAACAATGGTTGGTCCAAAGATCACAATTATACCTTTTCAAGAGAAATTTATGATATTTTATTATTTGAATTAAAAGGAAGTTAACAACTTTTTCTAAATTGAAAACTAGCACAAATAGATGAAGTAGCTTTCCAAACTGTGACATCAATGATATTCATTCTTTTTAAAAAAAAAATTAAATCCTTGAACTTGGAGACCAAGTGTTGGTGCCACAAAGAGAATTGACCGCTTCCTTTGATTATTGTAAAAGGTTTTTCAAGTTTAAGATCCAACACATAAAATTGTCCTACTCTTATAGATAGTAAGGGAGTGTTTGGTTGATGGGTTTGAAAATAGGTCAATAGGTAAAAAATGAAAAGTAAGTGGTTGGTTACTGATTATTATTATAGGGGCAATACTTTGATATCTCACTTTTAGGGAATCTTTCATATCTTCTATTTAATAGAGGAATGAAACTCATTCCTTAGTAATGACTCTTTTTTAAAAAAATATTTTAAATTATAATTAATTAAATACAATTAATTAATTAATCAGGGCCAATTGTTTGATATCCTACTTTTATGAAATCTTTCATACCTTCAATTTAGTAGAGAAATGAAACTCATTCCTTAGTAGTGACTCTTTTTTTTTAAAAAAATTAATTCTAATTAATTAAATACAATTAATTAATTAAACTATTATTAATTAATTAAAATATTATTAATAATTAATTAAAATATAATCAATTACAACATAATTAATCAAAATATAATTCATTCATTAATTAAAATATAATTAATTGAAATAATATAATTAATTATATTATAATTAATTAAAATATAATAAATTTTTATTTCTTAACATTTTTTATAAACCAACCATTATCAATGATAATGTTAATGGTAATCATTTATTTCTCTTAACCAAACATCATAATTATAATGATAATATCCATTCTCATTTTTCACTGTATTCATTTCTATTTTTATTATCATTCTATCATGTGAACCAACTGCCCCTAAGTTTTTCATCAATTATAAAATCCAAAGCACATCTTTCAAGTTCATTTTTCCTACTCCAATGTGTGTAATAGGCAATTTATTTTTATTACCAACATCTCCTTTATATGATTTAATTTGAGATTATATACATTCATTATTTTTTATATGACCAGTCGCAGCTGAATTTATTTTGAATGATGGGTCTTCTTTATTCAAAGTGAGAGCTGTTAAGGCTTGGAGAAAATCCTCTCATTGGCATAAATAATCGAATTTGTGTTAACAATTAAGGGTAATAAGACTCATTTTTTTCCCATAAATTTGACACCTTACCTTACCATCTTTTTCAATAGTTGAGTTCCATCTAACTCCCCTTTCTTCTTTTAAAGCATGTTCGCACCACTTAAATTGTTGTAGTGACTTGAATGAAACCTTAAATACATGACCTCCTTTGATATGTCCTCATCCATATTGTTAAAAAAGGCTTGATTGTGTTCAGTACCTCTCTTGAGTCAAAGGAGTTTTTTCTTATCCCCGAAGAGTAAGAGAATCAATTGATCAAAAGTAGGGTAGGGTGGCTTTGTTACTGAAAATTTTTCATATTTTCTTTCTAGACCCTGAGCAAATTAAAAAACTTTTTCACGATCTGAGAGTAGATTGTTGGTGGCAATAAGATTATTGTAAATTGATACAAATATCTTTACATAGTGATCCAAAAAAATGTGATATCCTTTCTTAATTTTCATAGGTAAGACTTCAAGCAGTCCTTCCTTCTCAATGGTTATTAGTAGTGATAGTTCCTCCAACGAAGTTTTCCAGAGATTATAGGTTGTTACTTCTTCGTCCATTAATTGTTGGACTTCTTCTTTAATTGAATCGAGAAACCATGAAATGAGTAATCCATCATTAGTTACCAAGTAAGTTTAGGTGAATTTTCAATCTTATCTTGCAAATATTTTTCAGGTTTTCTACTATTCTTTTCTAGATGATGGAGCACTCCAAATTTTTGAAGAAGAAGAACAATCTGTGATCGTCACACGAAATAATTGTTGGAACCTAGTTTGACTGATACTAAGCTAGAACATTGGTGGAACGATTGAATTGTAATTTGGGGTTCTGTCATTTCTTTTCAAGAAGATATTATAATGAGAAGTAAAGGTTGATATATTACTTTGTAGGTTTCACAATTTTGATAATTATGAAAAAAATTTAATTTTTATGTTTTATAATATTTCTCTTTCAAACACACAATACACATGAATAAGATAAAAACAAGGTACATAAAATGAGGAAATGAGAAAGGTATATAAACAATATTACAAGGAAATATTCTATTTGTTACTTTAATGATCAACCTTTCTTTATTATTTTTCTGATTATCTTCCATCACCTTGGGAAATTTTTTACTTTCATGTTTCCTTTCCTTATCATGATGTACCTCGTTGGAGCCACCTAGTTGAATCTTTTTTGTCTGAGGAGCTATATGATTTATTAGAGACAACATTTCAGTCCCCGGTTGACCCAAAGTCAACGAATTTGTCCCAAATTGACTAAACTTCAAGTTGGTTTCTTACTTTCTTGTAAAAAAATATTATTAAATTTTAGATTAAATTTGAATTCGACTTTTCAGTTTAAATTATGAAAGTTTTAAGTAAAATATCATTTTTTAATTTTTAATTAAAAATAATCAGATTGAGCCTAAACTTAATCGTACTTTGGATTGCCCAAATCTAATCGAGCTTGGATTTACATCACGTACCTTGAACCTGATTGGGTTTGGGTCTAATTCAAACTTGAACATTAATTTTTTAGCCCAAGTTCATACCCAATCCGGCTCAACACCATCCGTAGTATTTATGTTGAACGTACATAAAAATGAAGGGACAATTTTCTCAAAGGACAGAAAGTTCCACGTGAATTGAACCTCGGTTACGGCTCATGGGCTTGTAAGACATGGGCTCATGGCTTAACTGAGAGCCGATGACTATTCTTCCATCTGTCGATTTGCGTTGTAAGATTTGGCTAACGAAATCGATATGCACCTCCTGGACTGCAAGCACGTAGATTTTCGCTCCTTTTTTAAGATACGTGAAATTTTGGTTTGTATATCGTATTCTTCTCAGTTGTGTTTTTGACTAGATCACCAAATTATAGTTTTTTTTTTTTGAAAAGCTAGTCTATGCACTATCAAAGTATATGCACGTGGTGGACGCTATCGATCCAGCAAAGAACAGTTCATAAGACTGTAGCAAAAGGATGTTACTGAGAAAGTGTTGGTTGAAAAGGATGTGGTCACTGGAAATAAATGTCACGACGTTTTCCCAATGAACTACAATGATGCAGAAATTGATGTTACTTGGGAGACAAAGAGGGCTTGGCGGCAAAAAGACACGCTACAAAATAGAGTTCGGTACTGGTAAAGGCCCTCTCCAATTATTTCGACAGGCTAAGTAAATGATGGCGTCGCATTGCATTTGCACGTTCGATGTGTTCCATCACAATTTAATTTGGGGCTACAATCACAATGACAATGAGATTCTTTATGTTCTATCGTCTTTTTTCCGACTTATATTAATTAAGCCACGTTTCGAGAATTATTTATTACGGAGAGAGAGTAGTGCAGCAATCAGCATTTTACTTTTCAATCCTTCAATTTATATATGATTTAATATTAGCAAGATGATATAAATTTTATTAATTAAAAAGATATTAATTAATTAACAATTAATTTTGTTGCAAAATCAAACGAAATTTTTTTATCATTTTCTAAAAAATCATTTTAACAGAACAAATTGAAACAAGAATTGATCAATAGTCTAATTTTTAACCGTGTACATAAAGCTAAAACAGATAACCCAACTTTTAAGAAAGATTTTTTTAGCTACGAACAAACATAAAAGAAAAGTTATGATCGGAGGATACTAATGTCCCCACGATCCTCCACCAGAAGAGGATGTAATTGAATTGGAGGGTAGGCACAATAGACCCCTGCAGATAAAAATGCGCCAAATCAACAAGACAATCCGCACATCGATTGTCTTCAAGATAGATGTGTCGAATATCAACAATCCATCCCCCCTTTGATCAGTTTCAAGCAATCGGTATCAAGAGTATGAGAAAGGTGTGAATCAATTACTCCACTTCTAAGCGCTACGTTGATTAAAAAATCAGGGCATTAATAAGGTGGGAGCAATACTGAATAACTGTAAATTCACTACTAGTAGCTTTTAATCCTTTACTTTTAAATGCATCCTCAGATATGTAAATGTGGTAGCTTACTTATTAGCCAAAGAAGCTACTGGATATTTCAATAAGTTTCGATGAGACATGCCGCCTGATTTTTACCAAATATTAACATTGGTTCGGCCTGATTCTGACGGAAATAAACGTTGCTGTTTGGATCCATGAGTTAACTGCTTTCTGTAGTGACTTCGACGTTGAGATCCCTGCAAAACAAAGAAGGCATGTCGGGGGTTATATCCCGATTAGCCCCTCCGACGCTCAAGTCAGTCTTTTGGTGAAGGTGAGGCTGCTGAACACAGA
>JANVCL010000008.1:4204620-4217131 GCA_026546855.1 Erythroxylum incrassatum | reverse complement strand
ATCTTAGAGGATGACTCTAGTGATTATTTTTCGAGTTGTGATACTATAAATGCTATTGTTTTGGATTATTTTTCAAAATTGTTTACAGCTCCTATCAGAAACCAAAATTTTGAAGAATTTTCTTGCATTAGTTCTTTTGTTAATGTTAGAGATAATGCTCATCTTCTTGCTACTTTCACCATGGAAGAATTTAAAGCAACTTTTGATATGCATCTGGATAAAGCTCCTGGTCCTGATGGCATGAATCTGGCATTTTTTCAAAAGTGTTGGGATATTGTTGGAGGAGACATTTTTGCTCAAAGCTATTATTGGCTCAATAATTGTGTGTTTTCTGTTTCTTTAAATAATACTACTATTTTTCTTATTCCGAAAAAAGGTAATGCGAGTAGTATGAAGGATTAGGCCTATTGCTTTGTGCAATGTGATTTACAAAATTATTATGAAGGTTTTAGCTAATAGACTTAAGACTATTTTGCCTAGAATTATCTCTCCTATGTAATCGGCTTTTGTTATGGGTCGTTTAATTTTCGATAACATTATGGTTGCTTTTAAGCTGATTCATTATATGAAAAATAAAGGACGTGATTCAAATGGGGATGTTGCATTTAAAATTGATATTAGCAAGGCTTATGACAGGGTTGATTGGAGTTATTTGGAATTTATTATGCTCCAGTTGGATTTTGATACTAAATGGGTTAGATTGATTAAACTTTGTGTGACCACTGTTCAATATTTTGTGGCCTTCAATAGCAATAGTGTGCGACCTTTTAATCCGGAAAGGGATCTTAGACAGGGGGATCCTTTCTCCCCATATCTTTTCATTCTATGTGCTAAATATCTCTCTACTTTTTTGTGAAAAGCAGAGTTGAGAGATGGTGTTAGTATTTGTCATAGTGCCCCTACTATCTCTCATCTTTTCTTTGTAGATGACAACTTTTTCTTCATCAGAGCTTCTCCTAATGAATGTGGTCATCTTAAGAATATCCTTTCTGTCTATGAAAAAGCTTCGGGTCAAGCAATTAATCTGCAGAAGTCAGGAGTTATGTTTAGTTCTAATACGAAGCAAGATGTTAAACAGGTTGTCATTACTATTTTGAGGGGTTTCTAATCCTATTAACCATGGTTGTTAATGTTGGGTTACCTTTGTTGGTTGGGAGAAATAAAAAGCAGGTTTTTGCTTTTCTGAAATATCGTTTAAGTAAAAGAATTTCTAGTTGGAAGAACAAGTTGCTCTTAAGACTAGGCAAGGAAATTGTTTTGAAGACAATTGCTCAAGCTCTTCCAACTTTTTGTATGAGCGTTTTTCGGATTCCTATAGGCATTTGTGATGACTTACAGAAAATGATGAATTCTTTTTGTTGGGGTTCATCTTCGGGTGTCCGTGCTAAAATCCATTAGGCTAGATGGGAGAGACTTTATGTTCCTAAAAAATTAGGAGGTATATATGGGCTTTCGCCATTTGGATAATGTTATTTTAGAATCAGATTGTTTAGAAGTTATTGATGGGATCAATTCTGGTTCTTCCAATTTTTCTGAAGCTAGTTTAGTGTTTGTTGATTGCTACGAGCTGAAGACTCACTTCCAACATCTATCCTTCTTGAGGACTTCTTGAAATCCTAATAAAGCCACTCATTCTTTGGTAAGTGTAGCTTTGTTATATGCAGATCGCTTTATTAGGGACTTGTGGCCAAGTAATATTTCTTCTGTTATTCTTTCTGTTGTTTCTTCTCCTTTAATCAATTCCGAGGAAGTCTAGGTTTGGGTCGGGTAAAGCCTGTTGGCTTTGGGTTTAGTTGTTTCCTTTTTATTGGTTTGTTTCTTCTCGGTTGTTTGCTTTTTGTTAAAAAAAAAGGTTTTTAACTTTTCTCTTATTATTTTTAATTTCATTTATATTTGATGTATATGTTAAATTCTATATATGCAATATAAATATAAGATTTATAATTGTAAGTATTTTTGTTCTATATTTCACTTTTGCTTCATTGTATTTTTGGATATGAACTCTTTTTATTGTGAACCTATTATTGTTCTTCTTATATGATATTTTATTATAATGGATTGTAATATTTTTTTATTATTCTTAGTTTTTATACTTGCATGAGAATTAAATGATCATTTTGTTAACCTATGTTAAATCTTAAATATAAATGATATTTATTTACATGAGAAATATTTGAAAAATAATATTAATATAACTAAAAGATCGTCCATATTTGATATCATGTTATTATGAATTTTCGAGATAAGATTGAATTAAAGTTAAAATTTATATAGTATAATATATTTAATAACTATTTTATAATTTTATACAATTAAGAAACTAATTTATAATTTTAAAAAATTATCTGAAACATCAAAGAGTATCCAGTATTGACCCATGCTAGTAGTACATTATATAAAACTAAAATTAATTCCAAATCGGATATGACATTCGCAATATTATTTCATGCATGATGCTAATCTTCTATCGTAAAGTTGGAAAAGAATTCTTTTATTTGGTCCTCTTAAGAGAGGAACGGTTTGTGCATTTGACACTAATACATACATACATATATATATATATATGTATGTATATCCTTTGATGGAGTTACATAGTTATAACCAAATATAACAATCTTAATAAAAGGACAAAATCTGAGTAAAGCAAGGAGTAATATGTTTTTTAGTGATTAAAGCTCCCGATAGTTGACTTTAGAATACCGGGACTAAGGCTTAGGCCCAGTGGACTTCTTCAACAGTACAGGCGCAGAGAGATTATAGACGGACCTACTAAGATTCAGTTTATGGTTACACTGTTAGACCCGTACAGTTGGTTCGAGTTTCAAAATATTGGTTTTATGATGCTCGGTTATTCTAATGGACTTACAGTAATTTAAAATTTGAAATAAATTTTAAAAACAAATAATACAAAATTAATTATTTTAAATTAATTATTTATTAAAGTAAATAATAAACTAGACTTAAATATTTTGTTGATTGTCAACTCCTTAGTTTCTGTAATATATATTTATTCAATAATAATTTGAGTTTAAACACTATTAAGCAATTGTTCATTTTTGGCTTAATTCAACTTTATCTATTTATAAATAGCGGGGTTTAAAAGATATTTATTAAATTTTATTTCAAATTTATTCAAATTTAAATATTTAAAATTAAAAGTGAAACTTGAAATAAAATTCAGCGTCTGTTTAGTTGGGTTTGTACTAGTAGAGCTTTTTCTGTAGATTTTTTCTGAGAATAATTTTTCTAAGAAGTCAATTCACTGTTTGATTGTCATTTAAAAAACAGCTTTTTTGAAAGAACTTCATACAGTAGACTGTTTGACAACATAAAAATAAAAATATTTTTTATTTTAACTATATTTTATTTTATAATAAAAATTATTTATGCATATAAATATTATTTAAGTATATTAAACAATATGTGAAGCACAATATATTAATTATTATATAATTTTAAACTATATGAAATATAAATAAAAATATATCTAACCAAATCTTTTATATGAATTATAACATAAATAAAATTAATATCAAAAATAAATATTAAAATATATAAAAAGCCAAATAATATTATATAAATCTCAAAATAAATATTCAAGTTCAGTAAATAGTTAAATACATAATAAATTATGTATTTTATTGTAACAAATAAGATGAGTTTGCAAGATAAATGTGAAGATGAGTTTGTGGATATTTTAAGAATTATGTGTAAAATATAAAGGCAAAAGAGACTAAAAATAGGCTTATTAATTGACATGAAAAATCTAAAAAAAAGTCATTTGAGAGGTTTTTTGAGAAACTCCAAATTTGAGTTTCTTAAAAAACTGTATTTTAACTGTAAAAAAGGTCATATCTATTAAATAAGTGTCTTTTTATTTTACAGTCAAATACCCATTTTTCTTAAAAAAGACTTTTGTAGCGAAGAAAAATGCTTATTGATCTCCCAGAAGCTCATCCAAATAGTCACTCGATCTCATTTGCTAATTTTAAGATGAGTTAAATTAAGGATTTGTTTATTTCTATTTATAATTTTTATTTTTATTTTTAAATTTAATAAAAAATCAAATTTTTGAGCTTTGAATTTGTTTTCTTTGGGTTTTCATAATTTATGAAAACTATGAAAATTACCTTTTTTTCTTTCTTTTTTTTCCTGTTTTCCATAATCTGATTTAGAATTGATCACACGCATATATATATAATTTTAAATATGAATAATAATTTATAAATAATTTAATTTAAGGTTTTATATTTAATTATTTAGAATTATGAATAATTTAATTGTAATAATTTAGTTTAATTTTTATAACTAATTTTTATAATTTAGAATTTAAAATATATCCAATATATACAAAATTTCTTAAAAATAAATTTTAATTTATAAATAAAAATATTTTTAAAATAAAATATTCAATTTTATAAAATAATTTATCTTTAAATTGTATTTAATGTATAATAATAATTATTAATAAAAATATAATTATATTATATTAACAATTAAACATATTTTTGATTCTATTTTAAAGATAAAAAATAAAAAAGAACTACTCGACTACTTTTTGTCACACCTAATTGGGTCTGCAAAAGGTGCTCCGTTACATTTTGCCAAATTTGTACGTCAGGAATGCGAACTAAAAAATGGCGAGGAGGCTGGAGCCTGGAACAAGGAAACCGCTCCATGTATTGTTTGGTTAACATATTACATACTGCCCTACCTAAGTCTATGTAGAAAATTAATATCGATGATTCGGTCATTTCGCACGCAAAACAATGCTCTGTTTAGCCTCTGAATCGTAGGCCCGTCAAGATCTCCTTCTTCTTGCTTTTATATGTACTCCAGTTGTATTCAGAAATCAAAATAAAACCAAAAACCAAATCTTTTGTAAAGGTTGGAATCTTCAAAGAAATGAATAGGAGCTGGCAATACTAAATCAGGGTTAATATTTTTTAGTATATGAAATATTTCTTAAAAATGGAAAATAAATTTATTACGTAATTGTTAATAAATTCAAAATAAAAAATATTATCAATTTATAATTTAATATTACGCTAATTGGCTTTTCCACATATAAAAAACAATATTATTATATCAAATAATTAGTGTTGAAGTGTCAAATGAATTTAACTATATAAGAAGGTCAAAATTAGGAATTGCAGACTAAAAATTAAAATTAAGTTTAAATTTTGAAAAACTTCAATTAAATATTAAAATAATGTTATTTTAAAATAACATGATGTTAATGTGCACCCACTAAATCAAACAAGTTGCTGAAAAACAATTAAGTCACAGTAAACCTGAATACAACGCTTAATCATAGTACGGTTGGGATTACAATACAACTCTTAATCATAGTACGGTTGGGATTAGTAATCGTTATCCCTCAAGTGAAGGAGAAGGAAAACGACGTAGTAAATTACGGATAGGGTCAAAAATACAAAATTAGAAGAGACTTTTCTGAGATCCAACGGCATGGAAATATCCAATCATACTTAAAATAAAATAAATACAATCATCAATTCCCTGGGATCCCCAGGGAGAGTCATCAGCTATCGCTCTCTCCTCGCTTTCCACTTCTAGTCAACTCACTGAGTCGACTCACTCATCCCAGCCCCATCTTTTCTCTCAATTTTTTTCCTTTCTCATATCCTTCGTTTCCACGTTTCCTTTTCGCCTTCCCTCTCACAATCTGTCCTTTTTTGTCTTTTCGTTATACTATATCGGACGGCCTCGACTCTTCCACGTCAGCTTCGTCTTCTTCACCCTCCTTCTCCTTCCTGGTCCTTCTCTTCCCTCTCCGTCTCTATTCCCAATTTATTATCTTTATATACATTACCCACCTAGGGTTTCTGTCAATTCACCTAAAATTAAAATCACTCACTTATCTCTCTAGCACCCCTCTCTCTGTATATATATGAACAAATACATATATTTGCCTCTCCAGTGAAGGCCCCCAACTCAATTTATCGCGGGCGAGGTACAATTTCGTTTAGGGTGTTTGCCTTTTCTTCTTGAATGTCTTGGCTTTTGCTTTTGTTATTATCAATTTTGATCCATTTCTTTTAGTTTTTGTTGCTTTCCTTGGTTTGGGTTTGTTCAAATTCTCAGACTTTCTGTTGTGGGTGTTCGTTTTCGTTAGGGTTTTGAATTGCGCGTTCTGTAATTTGTCAGTCAGCTATTTGGTGACCTTGGGTGAGTGTTAGTAGCTGCTTAGGGTGCTTCTTTCAACGATTATGTGCTGATGGCGATTGAGAAGAACTGTGTCAGAGTTTCGAGGTTTGATTCAGAGCTCTCTCCGCATAGTAGGGATACTATGTCGAGTGATGAAGAGGAGCTCCCGAGACGAGTGCCTGCTGTTGAATCCGATGATGATGATGATGATGATGAATTTGATGATGCGGACTCGGGTGCGGGATCAGATGACTTTGACTTGCTGGAATTGGGGGAAACTGGAGCTGAGTTTTGCCAAGTTGGAAACGTGACTTGTAGTGTTCCTTTTGAATTGTATGCTCTTCCAGGTTTGGAGGACGTGTTGTCTGTTGACGTGTGGAATGATGTGTTGACGGAAGAGGAAAAATTTGGCCTTACTAAGTATTTACCTGATATGGATCAGGAGATGTTTGCGCGGACCCTAAAGGATCTCTTTGAGGGGGCCAATTTCCATTTTGGCAGTCCCATCAAGAAGTTGTTTGAGATGCTGAAGGGAGGGTTCTGTGAGCCAAGAGTTGCCCTTTACAGGGAAGGTTTAAATTTCTTCAGGAAGAGGATGCATTACCATTGTTTGAGGAATCACCAGAATAATATTGTCAGCAATTTGTGTCAGATTAGAGATGCTTGGCATAAGTGCAAGGGGTACAGTATTGATGAGAAGCTTAGGGTACTCAACATTATGAGAAGTCAAAAGAGTTTAATGTATGAGAAGATGGAGGAAGATTTGGAGAGTGATTCACCAGAGAAAGAGGAAGTGAGCGACAGGGTATGGGGAAAAAGCATCAAGGATAGAAAGAGCGCAGTCAAGCTTAGTCGTGATGGTACATATGATTCAGAACACCCTTCACGGTTGCCTTTAGTGGGTTTGGAAGTCCCAAAGTATGGGAAGAAGAATCCAAAGGGTATCCTCAAGTTGGCTGGGATGAAAGCTCCTTCCTCAAAGGAGAGAATGGCTCGGGGCACTTCTGTTTACCATGGTATGGATGTGAGTTCCAAGTCATATGGGTCAGGTGTCCCTGCCTCTCGACAGAATAAGCTATTAGGCTATGACTCAAATGCAGCATTGGGGCAAAGAGATCGGATTAGATATGATGATGATGTCGATGTTGATGATGATGACATTGCTGGGGATCCAATTTATGGAATGGGTGCCCATCGAGATCGGAATGCTGTACGTGGTGGTATGGTGGAGAAAGCTGGACTTGGAAAAGCAGGAAAGAAGCATGCCCTCACAAGAAGTGATGAATTGGCCAATGATGGTTTCACAGGATTGCCGTTCTCTTCAAAGACTGATTTACGTGTCTATGGTAGGAGCAGGACTGCAAATCAACTTTCAGAATCAGAGCCTTTCACAGAAAAACCATCCAGTTTGAGAACTTTCGAGATTTCCAAAAAGTCCAAGTATCCTGAAAAGTCTCGAGAATTTGCAATTGGAAACCATATGAAGTCTCAGAAAGGCCGTGCTTCTGACCTACCACTGAAAGGCAATCGAATTGATTTGTTGGAACATACTGAGCAAACTTGGCTTGGCCAAAACCAGGGGCAGATATTCTCAGTTGATTCTTCTTTTAAATCCGATGATTGGAACATGAAAAACAAAAAGTGGAAGACAGGGAGGGAATCCCCAGATCTTAATTTTAAAGGTTACAGAACTCCCCCATCCCAGATTGATGACAGAATTCTTCTCTCTGATCTGAAAGCAAAAGCATCGCAGGAGAAGATCAGAGGGAACTCGGTACAAAATGGCAGGATTGACAAAGGAACTTTAAGAGCTAGTAGGGTGCAAACGAAAAACGAAGAAACAGAATCAGACTCGTCTGAGCAATATGATGAGGAGGATGATGACAATCCTTTGATGAGGAGCAAGTCAGTTTATGCCAGTGGTATGATGGAAGGTTCTCGATCTTCAATGTTGAAGCCTTGGCTTGATGGTAAAAAGGGAAGTTATGTGAGAAAAGGTATGCAGGAGAATTCACTGGCTCTAGATGGAAGCTTGCACTTGTCCAAAAGAGCAGGTACCTTTGGTGAGCTTGGCTATTTGCCCAAGTACTCTTCTAAAACAAAGCAGAAGGGTAAAATGCGAGATAGCAGTCAATTGCATGGCTCTACCAATAGAGCTTTTGATGACAGCTCTCCCTTTGTTTTGGGTAAGTTTCAGGATGATGTTGATAGAAAACTAATCCACAGATTGAGCAGAAATGGCCAATTACGAGGAGAATATGGTGAAAGTTTATCAACCTCTTCTTTGAGGGCCTACTCTTCTGACACAAAGCATAAAGGGGATGCCAGCCATGATGAGGCTGCTGACGAGTATTTGTTCGAGACAAGATTGCCTGTACGTGGTGCTCTGCAGGGTAGATTGGGAAAGAAAGGACAGCGCTTGGAAGCATATGCTCATGATAGACGTGATAGGTCTGAGGCTTCATTGCTAGGGTGCAACTCAGTGACGAAGAAAAGGAAAGTGAAGGATGAAATGATGGACATGGGTGGAACGTATGATAATGGTAATAGCAAGTCAAATCTTCAACAACTTGATGAGTCCATTTCATCAAAGAAAAAGGGGAAAAGAAAATTAGAGGTTGAGATGGTTGCATCAGATGTGGAAACTTTTGAACCTCCTTTTGCGGAGACTGCCCCAGTAGATGTTGAGCTGGAAACAAAACCCCAGAAAAAGCCATATACACCAATAACACCTACAGTTCATACTGACTTCTCATTTTCTATTATACATCTTCTTTCAGCAGTTCGCATGGCAATGGTTACTCCTTTTCCAGAAGATTCCTTGGAAGCTGACAAATTGAGTGAAAAGCAGAATAGAAACCCTGAAGACGGGAACAATGTGGCTGTTTCTCCCGATAATTCAGATGCAAATAAATCAAAACAGCCTTCAGAAGTGAATGCACTTTCTCTTACTGTTCAAGAGATAGTTAATCGTGTGCAGTCGAACCCTGGGGATCCCTGCATTCTTGAAACCCAAGAGCCACTTCATGACTTGGTCAGAGGTGTTCTCAAGATTTTTTCATCTAAATCTGCACCTTTGGGAGCAAAGGGTTGGAAGGCACTTGTTGTGTATGAAAAATCCACAAAAAGTTGGTCCTGGATTGGTCCACTTTCTCATACTTCAACTGATCATGAAACTGTTGAGGAGGTGACATCTCCTGAATATTGGTGCCTACCCCACAAAATGCTTGTTAAATTGGTCGATTCTTTTGCAAATTGGCTAAAATGTGGTCAAGAAACTCTTCAGCAAATCGGAAGTCTTCCTGCTCCCCCATTGGCATTAATGCAATGTAACCTGGATGAGAAAGAAAGGTTCAGGGACTTGAGAGCTCAGAAGAGTCTTAACACTATCAGCCCAAGTTCTGAAGAAGTGAGGGCTTATTTCCGCAAGGAGGAGGTTCTAAGGTACTCAATTCCTGACAGAGCATTCTCATACACAGCTGCTGATGGTAAAAAATCCATTGTTGCTCCATTGAGAAGATGTGGTGGTAAGCCAACTTCAAAAGCAAGGGACCACTTCATGCTGAAACGTGACCGGCCACCGCATGTTACAATTCTTTGTCTTGTGAGAGATGCAGCTGCCAGGTTGCCTGGAAGTATTGGCACCAGAGCAGATGTTTGTACTTTGATTAGAGACTCTCAGTACATTGTTGAAGATGTGTCTGATGCTCAAGTAAATCAGGTGGTTAGTGGGGCTTTGGACCGTTTACATTATGAACGTGATCCTTGTGTGCAATTTGATGGGGACAGAAAATTGTGGGTTTATTTGCATAGAGAGAGAGAAGAGGAAGATTTCGAAGATGATGGCACTTCTTCTACAAAGAAATGGAAGAGACAGAAAAAAGATCTCAGCGAGCAATCTGACCAAGGAACTGTTACTGTTGCTTTTCATAATACAGGTGATCAATCTGGATTTGATTTGGGGTCTGATCTTAATGTTGAGCCCTCGGGCGCTGACGATGATAAAAGAACAGATATGATACTTGGAGATGCCAGACAAAGCGGTGAGGATAATGTTGATGTGAGTCATGGGTCTGAACAAGGGGATATACAACGGGATAATTCCATGGTTTGGGAGGCCCTTAGTGTGAATTCGACACAAGAGAATAAATTGTTATGTCAAGAAAATTCCACAAATGATGATTTTGAAGATGAAACATTCGGGAGAGAGAGGCCAGTTGGACTATTAAGTGCAAGCTTGCTGTGAAGCTTTCAGGTAGCTTTAGTACAACAACACGAGTGCTTTTTGCTTTCTAAGTTATGGAAACTGCATCTGTTTGTTTTTATGTCATATGTCTCTGAGATTGTAAGGGATTGTGATTATTTGGTAAATTTTTTTTTCAATGATAGAAAAGCTAATTCAAGCTCATTTTAGTTAGTTTTCTGTTAATTCTTATGTGGAGGGGGCCTAACTGTTAATTTAACTTGTTTCAGAGGCGTCAAGTTACTGCAAAATGTTTTGTTCCTTGGCGCATAGTGTATGCCTGTAATTTGGTTTCATAGTTAAGCTAGGCAGTGATGCTTTTGTTCTTGGTGCTCTGGTGCTTTCTGACTAAGAATATGTGGCTAATTTTACAGGGCTTGGAAGTCCATGTACTAAATGCCTGGCGAATTCTTTCTCATGACGGTGGCACACACAAGACTGGCACGTGTATATCGGTCCTGATGCACATCCATACAATAGTTAAGAAATCATATGGAGATTCAAACTATGTTTTAGTATAGGAGGTTTATATTATGATCTTGTATCCCATAGATAATGTTTCTTGTCATAATATGGTAATTTTGATATATAGTTCATGCTTCTTTTGAAGTATGCAAAATAGTCAGTTGGGCAGCCAAGCAAGTAGGAATTCGATACTCCATTAATGAAGTCACAATTTTGCTCATTGCATGGCCCTCTACAGCTTGTCCTTATGAATTTGGGATACTGAGGAATAAAATTCAAATATGGCCTCTTTTCTGTCTGCCACATCCGATGTCCGATGACAATGAGTTTTGCCACATGTATATGGATTTGAAAATTTCCTTGTATTTTTCCTCTTTGGTTGAGAGTGTAAGAAACAAATATCTTATGGAGACAGGAAGAGCAGAGGGGGAGGTTTTTGGCACTGAGCCAGGCGTGAAGGAGGTTCGACGTGGAAATGAGAAAAATGTCCTCAAGCTACATATGCTCAGGTGCGGCCTAAGTTCTCTTATTGAGAGCCTAAAGGGCATTGTTTTGGATTCAGTAGACTGGCTTCATTTACATGTTCATACCAAAAGTTTTCTTCCCTGCATTTGAACTTACAAGTTCCCGTCATTAGCAGAACAATCCTAAAACTACCAGAAAATTGTAAAGATTTAACGAGACGAAGTACAGTATCCATCCATTTTAAATAGACTACTATAACAAACGTCGATTGTCTATATCATTGCAGATTTTTTTTTTAATAATTGCATCTATACCATTGAAGATTTTTTTAAAAATAATTACACTTCTTCATGCATATATAGAGTACTTTAAGTTACCTGTTGTTTTAGAAACTGCCCATGCAATTTGCACATTCAAGTTTCAGCAGCTCTGTTATGTGTCTCAGTGCCTGCCTGCATTCTAATATCAAAAGATAACTATTTAGCTAAGCAACAAGAAGAATATGGGGGTGTTTGGCAACCAAATGATAAGTTGTTTTTTAATTTATTAATTAAAGTATTAATTAAAAGTTAACTTTTTGACCATCTTAAAAAATTATTAATGTATTTAGTGAATGATTTATTGGTTAATTTATTTAACCCTAATAAGTTGATTTCTAAAAGTTCCATAAGAGGAGCTTTTGGGTTAGCTGTTTGTTTAATGATGATATTATCATCCACTTTATTCTCTACTTTTGTTTTGTTTGTTTTCAAAGTTGGTTTTTTTTCTTATAATTTTGTCGTAAAGTTTGGAAGAATATAATAAAAGGATTAATTAAATTTTTTAATCTTTGTTTAATTTTATAATATTAGTTTACATTTAAAAATACGATAATATTAAGTTTTTGAACATAAAGAGTCACATTAACTTAATATTTGTAGTATATATCGACTATATATCATATCTGTGTCATACTATAATTATGGATATTTTTAATTTATTAAATAATAAAATTTATACATATTATATGAAAAATATTAATATGATGTAGCTCGGTGATCATTCATATTAATAGAGAATTTAACGTTAGACTATTATTATTATTATTATTATCATTATTATTATTATGTTTTTTTATTAAAGTTATAAACTTAATTTTTTGTAAAATTAAATATATAAAATATAAATTCT
>JANVCL010000008.1:4151977-4185787 GCA_026546855.1 Erythroxylum incrassatum | reverse complement strand
TTCTGTTTGTGTAGCACCTCCTTCTTCAGGTTCTGGTGGTACATAAAATGGGATTGAATGGTTTGATGTCCAATAATTCTCCTGAATTTCACTTTGGAGGTCAGAATTTTGAGAATTCTTGTTCAGCAAAGGGAATTCATCTTCCTTAAAGATGACATCTCTGCTAATGATTGTTTTGTAGGCTCCCTTTTGGAGTAGTAGGAGTTTATAACCCTTTACACCTTCTAGATATCCTAGGAACACCCCTTTGACTGCCCTAGGCTCTAATTTCTCCTCTTACCACTCCAAATTTCCTGAGGAGTCTTACAATCATTAGTTGAGGTTGGAAGTCTATTAATTAAATAGGTTGTCGTCCTAATTGTTTCCCCTCATAGGGAATGAGAGCAATCCGAAGAGAGAAGCATGCACCTAGTCTTTTCTAGGAGGATTCTATTTAATCTTTCAGCTACTCCATTCTGCTGTGGAGTAGCTCTTACTGTTTTATGCCTTAGGATTCCATTCTTACTGCATTATTCCTCAAAATCCTTGTTGCAATACTCCAGTCCATTATCAGTCCTTAGGCATTTCAGTGTCCTCTCAGTTTGGTTTTTCATAAGGGTATGCCACCTTATGAAAATCTCAAGAGCTTCATCCTTTCTCTTTATAGGGTAAACCCAACATTTCCTTGATTTATCATCAATTATGGATATGAAATACAGGTTCCCTCCTACTGTGGGAACTTGAGCTAGCCCCAAGAGATCACTGTGAGTATACTTCAAGTTCTCTGTGGCTCTCTTAGCTCCCCTTTGAAAAGTTGACCTGTGGTATTTTCATAGCACACAGGATTCACAAAATTCTAACTTCTGTAGGTTTTCTTCAGGTATTAGACCTTGACTAGAGAGACGAAGCAGGCTTTTGTTGCCTGCATGACCCAAACTTGCATGCCATTGCTTGGTTGGTTTAAGGTTTCTAATTTCTGAAATCTGATCAATTTCAGATGAGCCTGTAACATAGTATAGACTACCCCTCTCCACTTTTCTAATGATGACTTTCTCATCCCTTAGGATTTCTCTAAGTCCATTTTTAGATCTAATATGAAAGCCTTGTTTATCAAACAAGCTTTCAGAAATCAGATTTCTCCTTATTCTAGGCACAAATCTGACATTACATAGGATCCTTCTTTTTCCATCAAATATGTTGATGGAAACACTTCCTATGCCTTCTATCCTTTGCTACCCAGAATCTGCCATTTTGACCTTGGTAGTGAGTGGTTCAAATGTTGTGAATCAGTCCCTATGAGGAGTGACATGCATAGTGCTTCCTGAATCAAATATCCATTCTCTACTAAGGTTCTCACAATTCTCAGTCACAGCCAATATTTCACCTTCACTGGAATCTTCAGGGTTTTCAACATTACCTGAAATTTCACTTTCAGCTGCCTTATCCCTCTTCTTTTTCCTACAATCCCTTGCAAAGTGTCATTCCTTCTCACAGTAGAAGCATGTCTTCAATTTTCCCTTTTTCTTCTTTTCATCACCTTCCTTAGAGTGTTTTTCTTTCCCACTTCCCTTCTTCCACTTTCCTTTCTTGTTGCTTTTCTTATGAGATTTCTTCTCATAATTATTCTCTACGAGCATCACTTCAGCCTCTTTCTTAAAAGGATTCATTTTAACTATTTCTTCCATTAGAGAATTTAGACCCCTCTTTAAAGTAAGTGATTCTCCACTAGCATGCTTGATTACCTTCTTAAATGCATTAAATTCAGAAGGTAATGCCTTTAAGATTACTATAGCTTGATGTTCCTCTGAAATTTTCTCATCTGTAGCTTCTAAATCTTCAACTAGCTTTAAAAAGTAGTCTAGGTTATCATCTAAGGAGACTGAAGTGTTCATCTCATAGTTGGTAAGATTGTATAGAAGTGTCATCTTGTTAGGAAGACACTTCTTGGCATACAATTCATCAAGTTTTATCCAAAGTTTTTGTACAGTGTTATAATTTTGCACTTTTCTTATCACTGTTGGTGATAAGTGAAGCATTAACTTGCAACGTGCAAGTCTTTGCATCTTTAGCTTCTTTATAAGATCATTCTCTAGGTCATACTGATTATCTATAGCACCATAGCAGTCATATGACTCAAGAAGAGCTTGCATCTGGAGTTTCCAGATGGTAAATTCTTCTTTACCAAAAAAAATCCATTTCCTTGCCTACCATGATTGTTGTAATGTAAGGAGTTTAAAGACTTTCACTTACTAACTTTTGTGATGAATCTTGATGCTTGGAGAGTCCAAGAAATGCCCCAAGAAGTGTTGAATGCTCTGATACCACTTTCTGTCGGGATATCTTTGCTTTACTGTTAATCTTTCAAAAATAAGAACTTGATAAACTTGTTAATTTTGCAGGTGGAATATGATTGCAGAAAATAAAGAAGACAGAACTTTTACTTGGTTTGATAGTGGATCACTATCTACATCCAAGGTTCCCACATACAATGGTGAAGATTTCACTATGTGAAGAAGAAAATGAAGAACAAGGTACAGAGATTGAGTGTTTTGTATAATAGCTGCAGCAAAAGTCTCTCAAACTCACCAGTACCCAAAAAGGTTGGTACTCTAGCACTCTCTGATCTTTTTCTTCTCACTATTTTTCACTCTCTCAACTACTGAATACAAAGCAAATTGAAGCTTTGCATTTTTGTGAATGTCTCTTCTTTGTGTGATGTTTCTTCCTTGCTTTTATAGTTGTTGGAGAGGAAGAAGACTTTCAGATCAACTTGTTTGAGTTAGCTCTTCTGCATGTGCCATCCTGGTGAGTCATTAAACACTTTAATCCTTCTATCTGCATTTTATGTATTGGAGTGGCTGCGTTTCATATCTCCTAAGCATTTTAGTCATAACAGTGTATTAAAACATGAGCTGAAATGACTGAGCATTGAGTTATATTTCTGACATGCATAATACGACTGAGTTTTGACATTAAAGGCTTCAGACATATAAGTAGGTTTTTGTCTCCACGTGGTAATGCATCTGTAGTTGAACCACTTGTGTCTGAATTTAGAAGCATCGAGAATGCTCTCCCTTCTCTCTTCGAAAACTCCTTCAGACACTAACACACACTCTCTTCTGTTGTTCAATCTTTCATGTATTCTTATTGAAATTGAGTGGAGATTGTTGGAGTATAAGTGATTTTATCACAAAAAGGTTTGCAGATTGATATGAGTTGAAGCAGTCTTCAAGAGCATGTTTTGGAAGGTTCACAAGGTTTAAGATAACTTTTGGATATTATCAAAGCAATTCTGACCACACATTATTCTTGAAAAAAAAGGCATGGTAAAATCACTGCTCTTGTTGTATATATGGATGACATGGTGGTAATAGGAGATGATGTAGAAGAGAGGAATACACTACAAGAATATTTGTCTAGAGAATTTGAAATGAATGATCTTGGCTGCTTTAAATGTTTTCTTAGGATTGATGTTTTCAGATTAAAGAAAGGAAATTTTCCAATCTAAAGAAAATATACATTAGACTTATTATAGGGAATTTGGTATGTCAGTATGTCAACTAGCTGATACACCAATTGAGGAAGACTTGAAGTTATGTGTAGAAACAAACCAAGTACCAATTAATAAAGGAAGACATTAGATGATTGTAGGAAGGCTAATGTACTTGGCTCACACAAGACCTGACCTTGCTTATGCTTTGAGTAAGAGCAACATATGAGGGCAGTTATGAGAATTTTGAGGTATCTAAAATCTACTCTTGATAAAGGAATTTCTTTTACCAGAAAAATAGATTGGCAAGGTATAGATATGTATAGAAGACATATAACCGAATTCTAGCTACTTCACATTCATAGGTGTTAATTTGGTCATATTGAGAAGTAAAAAACAAAACATGGTCACTCGCTCAAGTGCAGAATCTAAATTCAATGGTATGACACTTAGCCTCTATGAAGTTTTGTGGCTCATACTACTTTTACAAAATTTAGGCTTTCCCTTAAAGCAACAATTAGTCTATATTGTGGCAACAAAATTGTTTGTGATATAGATCACAATCTTTTCCAACGTGATCGAACAAAGCATGTTAAGGTTAATAGGGTCTTCATCAAGGAGAAGTTAGATGGGAAAATTGTAAAGTTGCCCAAGATTTGGTTTGAGGATCAATTGACTGATACTCTTACCAAAGCATGACATTTATGAACCAACTTTGAGGATCAATTATAATTATTGGGATTGTATAACTGTACATATTCTTAAGCTCCTAATTTCTAGTTATAAGATTGTAGTTGATTTGTTAAAAAGTTATTCTCTAATTTTACATTATAACTAATACAATTCATAGAAAGGAAATAGAAGAAAGAAGTATTTCTTTTTTCTTCTTCTCAAGTGTATCGGTACACATTAATGTGGTGAGATATTCTTTACCGCAGAATTCATCCAAGTTAACCGGACGTCTGATAATGTTCTTACTGTGAGAAAACAGTGCAAAAAGTGCTAAGCCTTGGTTGCTGGACGATTGTTGAATTAAAATTAAACTAAACAACATAGAGATAATGCATTTATATTTGCTTATGGTGTGCTGGTCACCGGTTTCATACTGAAGACATTCAATGTAAACAAGATGCCTCTATAATTATAATGATCACTGTTAAGATATAGGTGATTATATCTTATTATTTAATTTTAGACATTATTTGATAATTGAACCTAGTTGTATTTATGTGGGACTCTTCAAAGACAAGTTTGATAAGTTTCAAATCCTAATTAAGATGAGATTTGATAATGGTTATCCTATAAATATTTAACTTGATTATGGTAGAAAGACTGATTGTGGCCAAGATTCATGTGTGATATGGGCTGAATGGTGTTGTTTCTAGATGACTTGGTAGCTGAGATTCTTAAGGTGATTTTTGATTATTTTTAGCAGCTAATGGTTTAAAGATAGAACTCTATCTGGTGCAATCTGTTATAGTGGAATAAGGTGACTTATGTAGATCCTAGCAGTTATGTTTTATTTAAGTTATTGTTTCTTTTTTGAAGGCTCTGCAGCTGTTTTTCTAATTGGTGTTTTACGTGATTTGGTTCATGGCTATGTGATTGTTGCAACTACGTTTTCTGTTGTTCTTAAGTTACTTTAGTAAGCTGAATAATCATTGATGACTAGCTCCATTCTTTCCTGTTTTTGAACAAAAAGAGGGTTGCCTTTATTGTTAGCTTGAGAGTCTCGACTGCTATGATTTTCTCTTATGTTTGCGTGATTCTTGGTGTGTTGTTCACTAAAAGGTGGAGCTTTGATTATGTGGCTGCCAGTTATGATTTACGGGGTGTGAAAACTTCGCAAGTCTTTGTGATTTTTGCAGCTGTATTTTTGTGGGGTTTCAGTAGTGAAACACTTATTCCGTCGTTGATTTGTTCTTCTGTTTTTAGGAGCTGCATTTTCCTCTAGTGATCGTGATTTTTCTTAGTTGTCCAGATATTGTTTTGGTGTGAAAACATTCAGGATGGGCGTGGTGCTGTAGTTGTATTTTTGGCGACGTTTCGATGATGAAAATTTTGTTTGATTGATTTATTTTGATGTTGTTGTGCATGGGTTGATCGTGATTCTTCTCAATAGTTCACAACATATATTTTTCTACCATTTCCCACACTTTTAGATAATGAAGTTACATATTTTAGGGAGTGCTTTTATCTCAACTGTTTTTCTTTGTTTATGTCTTTATTGATTTAATCACTTGAGTTATTCAATTATCATTATTATTATTAAACAGTGTTGTGAAAATCCTCTGTTGAGGTTAGGATGAGGCGGTTATACTATTGGGTGTGAAATAATTTCACAGGTTATGAGAACATGGGATAATGTCAAGGGTTAAGTAGTGTCAACTCAGTAAAACCTTGCATAAAAACTATTGTTGTTAGTGAAAGTATTAAGTTGGGTGAAGGCCCCACAAATATAGGCAAGGTGTGTCGAACTACGTTATCAAATCTCAAGTGTTGACTTCTTATTTCGTTTTTGATTTTTTGATTTTTGTTTTTGTCAGAAAGTTTATAGCGACTGCGACCATTCATAATTTGTGCGAAACTACATCCTTACAAATTTACAATTGGTATCAGAGCGGGTCATCGAATTAAAACTTGATATGTCAAGTTAGTACAGATCCATGTTTTGTAATTATGGATATAAGAGAAGGGGCATCAATCATCAGGTAACTATTGTTAGATGATTTAAATTATTCTACATGGAAATCACATATGAGAGTATTCATTCAAGGACAATGAACAAAAGCATGGAACTCGGTTTTAAATGGCTAGACACATCTAGTGATGATTGACGAAAAGGGAGAAGCAGTGTTTAAAGATGCATCTGAGTGTAAGGGCGAAGAAGAGAGAGCAATTGGAAATTCTCAAGCCTTGCACGCCATCTTCAGTGCAGTTGATGAAGGTCCCTTTGCTATGATATCAACTTGTGAATAGGCGAAAGAAGCGTGGGACACCTTGCAACACTTTGGGAATGAGATTTGAAGAGCTGAACATGGATGAGAGTGAAACTATTGGAGACTTTTATGAGAGACTGCGTGATATAGCAAACCAAGCACAACAACTTGGAAATAAGTATTATAACCTGAAACTGGTTAAGAAGACATTGATATCATTGCCTCTGAGGTTTGTATCGAAAATTGCAGCAATCAAGGAAGCTCATGATATCAATGAATTGTCATTGGATAAGGTAATTGGAATTTTTATCAATTTTGAGGTGAATTTATTAAGGGAAAATAGGAGAGGAACAAATGATTGATATTGTAAGTCGAGATTGGTAAAGCCGTGAATGACTTCGAAGATGAATTCAATGAGAATGAGGTTATCTTCGAAGTATTCAATGAAAATGAGGTTATGGAGTTATTAACAAGAAATTTCAGCATGTGGTTAAAAAAAGTGAAGAAGGATAGGTCCGATTTTAGGCAAAATAGTGGGAGCTCATCAAGTAGTAATTTAAAACAATAAGCTAAAAACTAAAAAAGGTGAAAGAAAAGTAAAGAAAATTCAATGTTATGAATGTTAAGGTTTTAGACATATGCAAGCAAAATGATCTAACACTTTGAAAAGGAGAAATGGGAAGTATTATACGAGTACTTGGAGTGAGAATGAATCTGCAAGTGAGTATGATAGTGAAGAAGAATTTGTGAGCAGTGTTGTGTTGGTTGCTTTATACAGTAAAAGTTTAGTTGCTTGCTTAACGACAACCATGAAGGAAGAAACTGATGATGAAAACGTGGATAAATCAGAATATTTCGGGAAAATCACAAATGAATTAGCTCAAAGTCTAACCTCAGATTATGACATGTGATGACAGTGGTTGAGATGACAAAAAGAAGGATATCTATGAAGCCTATGAATTAATGTATGCAAAATGGGTGCAAACATGCAAGAAGAATGAGAAGTTGAATCTAGAGAAGAAGTTGTTATTTACTATAGACGAGCTACGTGAAACAAAGTTGAAGCTGGTCAGTATGGAAAAGGTGATAAGAACGTTAAATGGAGGCATCGAAAAGTTAGAAAAGTTGATTGAAATTGGTAAGATTAAAGGAGACCTTTAAGGCATTGGTTGTAAAGGTGAATGTTCTAAGTCGAATGATGAGAAAAATAGTGTGGCCAGGTTTGTCCAAGGAGAAACTTCAAGGAGGAAATGAAAATTCATACCTACGTGTCACTTTTGTGGGGTTATCGGGCACATAAGGCCGAAATGCTACAAGTTATTACAAATGATATTTCAAAGGGCTCAAAACCAAAAATCTATACTCACCATTAAATTTCCAGCAACAGTAGCCCATGGTATCGAAGCATATTTAGGTTAGAAAGGGTCAATTACAAGCACAAAGATGTAATGAAAGAAAAATAAGAAATTTTCTAGATTCACAGTTAGTTGCTGCTGTTAAAGAAATTGATCAGACAGAGGATTTATTAGTTGCTTTTGAGGGAAAAACTAACCAGACATCTGATAACAAAGTTAATGTAACAAGTAATAAGCTCAGGTTTGAATTTCTTCGAGGGACATAGGGACTGTGTACTTTACATTTTTGAAGTATAGTTTGATGTTTTTAAAAAAAAAAGAGGTTCAAAGGAGTTAACATTTAGATTTTTTGAGTTTTTATTAGTGGTTTTCTAAGATTCAGTTGATTGGTGTGTCTGGCTTTTACTTACTTGTTAGATAGTGTACTTGATGTGAACATGAGGCTCTACTTGATAATTTGAGAATTCTGCTTTTGGATTTTGATTTACGGTGTTATGTCAAAAAATGTTGATGCTTTGTTGAAGACCTATAGGAAGATTCGAGTTTTCTATGATTTAGATCTTTCAAGTTTCATTATAGTTTCTCTCTACATCGTGGGCTATATGAGTTTGAGCAATATGCTTTCATATGGTTTATGTGAGGAAAAGATTGATTAAGTTTGATTATGATTCATTGAATCTATTTTTGGGGTTTCTGAATTTAACCAGTTATATGTGGATGGCTTTGATGTGAGTAATGATAGTTTAACTAATATTTTGAATTATGGTAAATTATCATCTTGGCGTGTTTCTATCATAATCACTTTCTTAAACATATGGGTTGAATGGTGTTGTTTTTGGATGACTTGATAGTTGAGATTCCTAGGGTGATTTTCGATGATTTTTAGCAACTAATAGTGTAAAGATAGAACTCTATTTGGAGCAATATGTTTTGGTGGAATCATGTAACTTGTGCAGATCCTAAAAGTTGCGTTTTACTTGAGTTGTTTCTTTTTTAAAGGCTTTGCAGCAGTTTTTTTAATTAGTGTTTTACATGATTTGGCTCATGATTATGCGATTGTTGCAGTACGTTTTCTATTATTCTTGAGTGACTTTAGAGAGCTGAATAATCATTTATGACTAGCTACCTTCTTTCCTATTTTTGAACAAAAAGAATGTTGTCTTGATTGTTGGTTTGGGAGTCTCGGTTGTTGTGATTTCTTTTATGTTTGCGTGATTTTTGGTGTGTTGCTCACTATCAGTGGAGCTTTGATTTAGGCTGTCAGTTGTGTTTTGCGGGTACGAAAACTTCGCAAGTTTTTGTAATTTTGCAGTTGTATTTTTGTGGGGTTTTAGTGGTGAAACATCTATTCCATCATTGATTTGTGTTGCTATTTTTGGGAGTTGCATTTTTTCCGGTGGGTGTGATTTTTTTTGGTTGTCCATACGTTGTTTTGGTGTGAAAAATGTTCAGGATAGGCGTGGTGCTGCAACTGCATTTTTTGTGACGTTTTAGTGATGAAACCTTTGTTCGATTGATGTTATTTTGATGTTATTGTGTATGGGCTGATCGTGATTTTTCTCAATAGTTCACAACATATATTGTTCTACCACTTTACACACTTTTGACGAATGAAACTACATATTTAGGAAAGTACTTTTATCTCAAGTATTTTTCTTTATTTATGTATCTATTGATTTAATCACTTGAGCTATTCGATCATTATCTTTATTATTAAACAGTATTATGAAGATTATTATAAAAAAATCTTCTATTGGGATTAGTACGAGGCGATCCTTCATAATTTTTGCGTAACTACATCCATTTACAATCATAACACATTATCGTTTAGTGTTCTTCGTTCTTTTTTCTGATCTAATTTTAATTGTTGAAGCAAGTAAATTTTCTAACTCGAATAAACAAATGATCGAGATCGGCCAATTATAAGGCTTCTTTGAAATTTTTGGACGGGAGAGGTCCCTGTATTCCGCAAAAACCTGCCTGTTTAAAGGGTTCAATCCGATTAACGAGAAAAGATAGAATATGAATGCCAATATAGCTACGCTTGTTTTGATTTTATATGATATTCTTTTAGTATCTAACCACATATTTTAAGAAGACTTGTCTGTAGATAAGTGTTCATGTTTGCCCAAATGTCCTACTTAGTTGTCTCCATGCAGAAGTCTTCTATTCTTTCTATTGAAATACACTTCAATATGATTGTCCGTTTTGGATGGTAGGCTTTAGAGTTGCTTGGAGCTTGTGATAATATATGAAATTTGGGATTAAAAACTAGGCCAGTTCAATCATACAGGAGAAGTGTAAGTCTCCTTAAACTAGGTGGATTTAGCTTATTTTAGGAGAAAACAATAACAGAAACGTCAAGCCTGGAAATCTTTTCCTGAACGGAATACAAATTACACGTCTAGGTTGAGCTACTTTCAGTCATATTGTCAACGTCTGGTTGCATTTGTAGTACTTCTTTTTCGTTTTTATTGGTTGTAATGATTTACGTAGAATCTTGCCGGTTTTGCTGTTCTTCTTTCAGTCCTTTCTTTGCCGAAAGAATCTTTTCTTCCAAATTGTGGACAAGTAACTGATGCACAGATATTAGTAGCTAAGATTAAAATTGGATTATATTACACGCTCTTCTCGCATAAAGTTCTTCCTTTCATTGTCAGCGTTACTCACCATTTAGTTGTCTTGGAACGCCTTCTTGTCCTTAAAGTATCATTGCAATGTTGGCTCCTCCATGTACCTGATACGAACTTCCAAATTAGTATGTGACAATAGGAACACAGTTCCTGAATGCACGTTGTAATTGATTACTCTTTTAAGTTATTAGAAACGTTTTGGCCTGCTTTTAGGGTGAAGAATAGATTTTCCTGCAGATGATGAATTCCTAGCAGCCTGGATTGGAACTTAACTTCCTTTCGAAAAATTCATGTATCATCCTAATTTTCTGGTCACTTTTACTCTTGACTGAATGTTGCATTATGAATTGCTTCTTCCCAGTAATATCAGTGCGATTGAAATTGCATTATGATTTCACTTCTATTTTTAAATAATTTTTATTTTTATTTTTTAATTTTATATTCTTAAACAAATAATATTCTCTGACTGTTAATAGCAATATAATCGAACTTTTATTACTCGTAATAATTAAACATTAAATAAAATTTAGATAAATTAATTAATAAAATAATTAAATTTAAATCTTTTATATAATATTTATCAATAAACATTAATAGAACTAATTATCTTTAATAAAATAAAATATTATTTATTTAAGTATAAATTTATATAATTTAAAATATATTATCAAACAATTATCAAATTTGGAAAAAATATAAAATTAAATTTTATGAATCTTATAAATTATAAAAATTGAAAGAAATTATAACTAGAAAAAAATTAAAAACTCAGTGAACAAATATTTTTTTTACTGAATTTAAATCCAAAAACCAAAGCTTAAAAATCACAGCAGACCTAAAGACACACTTAGCTTCCTGAGTCAATATTTTCCTTCCTTATGTAGCAATTCTCAATTTCTCCACAAATCGTTGGGCGGTTTTAGCATTTTAGTATAAATAGCTTAGGAAATGAATCGTTAGTGCCTTATTTCTATACTTGAAAATTAACGATTAGCAATAAATATCCACGCCATTTAAGCATGTTATTTCTATACTTACAAAATTAATGATTAACAATAAAATGTCCACGCCATTTAAGTATGTTAATTCTTTTTTCATTGGATACTAACAAGAAAAGCAAATTACAAAGTGATAGTAAAGATCGATGTAATCTTATTTCAGTTTTATCGTTGTAGCGTTAGTAGTAACGAGATTTTAGTCATAGGAATATTTTGTGATAAATAACTAACTTTAAAACATAAATTTGAAGAAAAATATTTTATAATGAATTAAATATTAAATATAAAAAGTTTACGTGAATTATATATATTTGCGTCCATCATAAGAAGGATCTAATTTTTATTAAATTATTGGTTAACTCACTAATATTATAACTAAGAAGGTTGATGCTTTTACAAAATTCACTGCGCATAGATGAATGGAAGGAGAAAAATCGATGGTTTTTCTTTTAAAGGCCAAATTGGAAGCTATACATTTAAGACAAAAGTTTAAGATTTATAAAGAAAATTTTATATTTGATTATTATAAATTTGGCTAAAAATTAAATAAAATTAAAATTTTTTGAAATATAAGTCAAAAATTGTCTTTATTTATCAAGAATTTTTAAGTTAAATTAAAAAAAGATTATTGAATTAAAATTAATTAATTAATTTTATTTTATAAGAATTTATTAACTTACAAAGATTGACTGATTAATTATTAAATGATTAATTTTTAACGATAAAAGTTATTAAAATAAACTGAATAAAAAAATTTAAAAATTAAACCTACAAATTAGAAAATTGAAGGTTTTAAGACTGAAATACTCTAACGGTTGAGTTTTTATTTATTGAAAAAACTAACTCTTGTCCATCAGGATTGCAGCCTTTTCAAGTGTATGGAAAACGCGCTTTTGTTATGCAGGTTCTGTGAACTCGTCAACGGTACTGGGTGTTTTTAGTGCAAGAAATTGTATTGTTTTGGATCATCAGGAATTCGTCAAAGTTCAACCAAACATAATGTTGGATTTTCAATATGTGTAAAGGTCCCATAGCTTGGCCGAAATTTTAGTATAAATATGGCATCTAAGGCTGGAGATTTTCGCTCAGCCTATTGCACTTCTATTACACTTCTCAAGTAGCAATGTCAAGTCTCAAGCTTTTGTTCTCTTTTCTTGTTTTTGAAGCCCTTTTGACCTGCCAGTACTTGACCCTTGTTACTGCAGCAAACTCCAAGCTCTTTAGGGAGTACATAGGAGCACAATTCAACAATGTCAAATTCTCTGACGTTCCTATAAATCGAAACGTCGAATTTCACTTCATTCTGTCCTTTGCCATAGACTATGATATGACTAATTCTCCATCTCCTACCAACGAAAAATTCAACGTGGTTTGGGACTCCGACAACCTTGGCCCTGCCCAAGTTGCTGCCATTAAGAAGCAGCATCCAAATGTCAAAGTAGCCTTGAGTTTGGGAGGGGACACAGTAGTAAAAGATAGATTCGCTTTCTTTCAGCCTTCCTCTATTGCTTCTTGGCGAGCCAATGCGCTCTCTTCACTCACACAAATCATCAAAACGTATCATTTGGACGGTATCGACGTTGATTATGAACACTTCAAAGCTGATCCGAAAACATTTGCTAGCTGTGTTGGATGGGTTATACAACAACTGAAGAATAAGAAGGTGATATCCTTTGCTTCCATTGCTCCATTCGATGATAATGAGGTTGAAAACCATTACTTAGCTCTGTGGAGGAGTTTTGGGAGTTTCATAGACTATGTCAACTTCCAGTTCTATGCATATGATAGAGGTACCACAGTGTCACAGTTCCTAAGTTTCTTCAACACTCAAAGCTCCAGATATACTGGCGCTAAGATTTTGATAAGCTTTTCCACGGAGGCCCATGCCGGTGGACTATTGCCAACAAACGGTTTCTTTACTGCCGTTAACACTCTTAAGAAACAGCAGAAACTACATGGAATTTTTGTCTGGTCCGCAGATGGCTCCATGAGCAATGGTTTCAGACACGAGGTTCATTCACAGACAATATTAGCAAGTGGGAATTAAATTTGTTATTATGTGGTCTTAAACTTTCTGCGTCTGAATGTTGTTCATGTTCTGTCTTATGAGAAACCTAATGATGATTGATTATGTTTAAGATCGTTAAGATAAAATACTATCTTGTTGGAGCTACAAGTATATTGTACTGTACGAAACTTCATTTCACATGTAATGGATATCTAGACTATTTCACATGTAATGGATTTCTACACTATCTGGTTGTATTACTGCACAGTGAATGAAGTATGAACACAAATATTGAACTTTGCTGCATAAAGACGATTGGTAAATTATGCATCACATAAGATACATAACTCGAGTTTGTACAGCATAATTACAATTAAAGAATGATGAATTTGGGTTGAGATTAGTAGAATGGTGTTGTAGTTGTTAAGAGTTAAGACTCAAGCCCTCTTACACGCAAGTTAAGAGTTGCTATCGTCTCGTCCTTAATTTCTGATGATGTAATGAATTCTTTTCTAAACCAAAGAGAACAAATTGAAGTACGGTGCAGTGGTTACACAGTATGAATTGGCTCCATCACACACAATTTGCTTTATTTTTATTAACTCAATTCTTGAATTACTTGCATCATTGCATGTATTCTGTTTGAGATCGACGTCCGAAGTTATTGTAACTAACAGTAAAATTATATATATATATATATTCATACAGTTGAAAGCTTTTTTGGACAAGTTTTAGAGCAGTTGGGAATGTTATTATGTTGTAATTGGAAAATTACGAGTTCGAGTAACAAAAATAATATATATATAATTAAAAGATTACAAATTCGACTCACAAAAATAATCTTTTTTATGAAAAAACGTTCTGTATAATTAATGGTTTCCTTAAAAAACCTTGAACACTTAGACAGCGTCAGTTGGAAACTTGCATAGAGAAACAGCTAATTACACTGAACTTTAGTGTATTTTACGTATACAAAATGATTAATTATATGTTTGTATTAGTTCTGTGGCCACACTACGCGTGGAAATTCTTTTACTAGTAAGAAACATTTTTTATACACAAAGTAAAAAAGGAACCTTGCCTATACATAAAAAGGGGAAAGAAGAAATTAAATGTACATACTTCAATATCGATCAGTAGAGAGATATTAACTAATAACAAAAAAATAAAAATAAAAATTAATAGAATATCACATATTAAATAAATCTAAAAAATTAGTACAAATTTTTTTGGTTCCAAAATATGTACATCTTACCTTTATAAATATATATTGTAATGAAAAGAAATGAATACCAAAAAGTTTACAGTAAAAATAATTACAAGTAATAAGAACTTGGTGCGGTATTAATCTTTTGTATATTAAATGGTTATAAATAAGTAAAGAAGTAATATCTCAAACATTCAATATCTTGAAAACACTAAAAAAAAACCCTTTATTTTCTTGTAGATATGAATAAGATATTTGTCAAAAATATCTTATTATTTAATTTTGGACATTATTTGATAATTAAATTTAGTTGCGTTTACACGAGACTTTTGTAAGACAAGTGTTGATAAAGCTTAAAATCCTAATCAAGGATTTTTGAATTAATTATTTTTGGGATAATGATTATCCAAAAATTTAAATTTTTTTTTGAAAATTTTGAATTGATTATAACATATGTCATACAGTTGGGATTTCAAGGGTGATTTTCGATAATGTTTAGTGGCTGTTTGAGTTTAGATAAAACTCTATCTCCTACAAAAGTGTTTGTTGAATAACGTAACTTAGGAAGTATTGTTTTAGTGCTGCAATTTTTTTAGTGTAAAAAAACGAATTTAGAATTGTTGATGCTGCAATTTTCTTTGGTGGTGTTGTCATTAATTGGGTGTGTGTAGCATTTCTCTTGTAGCTGCGTTGTAGATTGGGTAGTTTTGTTACTGCTTGTCTTGGCTGGGTAATTTCAATATGTATCATGAACCTAGGCTGAAGGAGCGTGAGTTGCTTTTCTTATGTATGTGTTGTTGAGTGGGTATTTTTGCTACTAAGATTTTTCTTCTAGTTTACACGATACTTGGCTGGCAATCTATGCACGTACGCTATGTTTTGGTTGACATCGTGTTTGGTTTTTGAATGGGTATCTTTATAGCATTCAACAACAATTGACGGTGTTCGTTGAGAGCTTTGCAGTTAATTTATTTTCTGGTCTATGTACTCTCTTTACGTTGATGTTCTTCATCCTTCGTACGACTTTTGGTGAACTATTTTGATGTTGATTGTGTGGCTGTCAATAGTGGAAATGATGTCCGAAAAATCTGGCAGCTGAATACGACAATACCATTGGTGAATAACTTTTTGATTTGTCATTGAAGGAGCTGAATTAGTTAGGGAAGTTGTCTCTATTATCTCAAGAGTATTCATCCATGTTCGTTATTATTTTTAATCACTTGAGTCATTTGTTAATTATCTCTTTTGTTAAAAGTTGTTGAGAGAAATCCCTTGTTGAGATTAATACGAGTTGGTCGTTTTATTAGGTGTGAAATACTTTCACGGGTTATGAGGACGAGAAATAGTGTCAAGGATAGGATGAGTCAGCTATGTAATGTCTTGAATAAAACTATCGTTGTTAGTGAAAATATTAAGCTGAGTGAGGGCCCTGTAGATGTAGGCAGGGTGTGTCAAACTGCGTTAACAAATTTCTAGTGGTTATTTGTTATTTTGCGTTTTAATTTTTTTTTCATTTTTGTCATAAAGGATTGTTCTCTCACATCTCTAAGTGTATCCAACACTCATTTGTTTCTTTGTGTCTCTGACTCTTTTTTAGAAGAGCAAGACTTAAATGAACTATTTATAGTCACCTCTAGATGACTAAGTTAGAATCCTAAAAAAACTCTACTTGTTAAGATCACAATCTTATCATATCTTATCCTTATCATATTACATCACACTAATCAATAGAATGACAACCTCACCCAATTAGGACTCGATCTAATAGGAATAAGCTACATCATAATAACAAGATAAAAAATTATATCTATCTAGGAATGACTTATCCATATCCATGAAGATCTCTTCTATCTTCAAATGATCCTTCCGCGTGATCTTTATCTCTTGGAGTTGATGTTCATCCACTGTGATCATATCCGCTACATCATCCAAGATCTCCTCATCTCTATCCGTTGATGATGAGTAATCCAAGCCAATAGCAAACTAGTCCAACCAATGCTTTTTTATGCCAACTCCATTAGCCATGATCCGTCTATTTGAGCACACATTAAGTCTTTAGTCCATCACGAACTCAGCCTTAGTCAAGTCAGTTCGTACAAGGTCATAAACTTTCCCATAATTCGCACCATGCTTGATCTACTTACTAATTCATCTTGGAACTCTTACATATTCTTATCATGCTTGTGATCTAGCTAGCCTTCCACTCGATATTCATCTCAAACCTTCTTTTAGTCTCACATCCGAATCTTGCATCTTGTTGACAATTTCTGCCAATATGCACTAATACATGTCAAGTCTTGACATTGCCCCTTTTTGTCATTGCCTCCTTGTAGGTCTTTGCCTTGTTTCGTTATTCCACATGTCAAATATTGATCAAGGTTCACTAATGTCCGCACAATTTTACGGTCTCAAACTTAGGAATCTAACAGGAACCTTAGTAGCAAAATCTTCTCATTGTTATGTTTTTCACTATCTCTTATTTATATGTTTACAATAAGAAAAAATTTAGTTATGTTTATATTCACGATATAAAAAGATTTTAGTATATTTACGTTAAAATTTTCATAAAAGATCAATTAATTAGCTCACTAAAATTATGTTGGTGCTTTAAAAACATTCATTAGAGTTTAGACAAATGGAAGGACAAAAACCAACTCTAATCCATCACGTTAGCCGCCTTCCAATTTACGGAGGATGCATGTTCAATGATTACTGCACAAGTAGTTGTGTTGCACTTGAAAAAATTTTCACTTTGTGCACGAGTTGTAAGTACCGTAAGTGCCACTGTCGCACAAATCAAGACTTGGATGGTGTGAAGAAACCCTTTCGTCCAAAAGCCTAAAGAAATGTAAAATGATTTGGAATTGCACACACAGTGCTGCTGGCTTTGCATTGATATTTATGTATACAAGATACAATTACAAATGTGATCAAATTAAATCCTCATATTTATGAGATTGTTACAACATGATAAGATTAAATCCCTTTAACTTTGGGATAGAGATTGACTAAACTGATGTCAAACTACCATCAATTTTGATTTCAAGTAAAGAAATCGTTGTTTGGATAACGGTTTTGTGAGGATATCAGCTACTTGATCAATAGTGGTAATGTACAATACACGTAAATTTTCTGGCGAACTTAATCTCTGACGAAGTGAAAATCAAATTTTCAAGGTGTCTAGAGTGAGAGTGGAACACTGCATTAGTTGCAAGATATGTGGCAAAGACGTCATCACACCAAATGCGTGGAATAGTAGGAAGCTAGTGTTGAAATTCTCGCAGAAGACATTGTAACTAGTATACTTCGGAAGCTGCGGACACTAGAGCTCGATATTTTGAATCTGTGCTTGATCGAGCAATTGTGTTTTGCTTCTTTGAGGACCAAGAGATGAGATTTATGCTATGGTAAACTGCATAAGTGGAGGTACTGTTGCAGTCAGTTTTGTCACCACCCCAATCTACATAAGAGAAAGCAAAAAGTGGTGGAGTGCTCGAAGGTTGAATGAGGAGACCATGATTTATTATTCCTCGTAAGTATCGAAGTATTCGTTTCACTGCTTGCCAATGGTTTATTGAGGGTGAGTGCATAAATTGTGTTGTCTTGTTAATTGCCATGGTGACATCAAGTCTTGAAAGAGCTAAATATTATAGTGTGCCCACTACTTGTTGAAATAATGTAGGATCTTCGAAGTTGTCAGATGTGTTCAATGATAAGATGCCTTGTGGAGAGGATGGCATGGACACAGGGCTTGCTTCATACATATTTATACGCCGTAGAAGATCACATATGTATTTAGATTGAGAGAGATGTAATCCATTTGGTATCCATGTAACTTCAACACCAAGAAAAAATGTGAGAGGGACCAAATCTTTAATAGCAACAACTGACCCAAGATAATGAGTGATTTCTTGAAGAAGATGAGGTGTAGAGCCTGTCAAAATCAAATCATCAACATACACAAGACAATAAGTAGTATTTCTTCCGGAGGCATAGATGGGCAGAGAATTATCTGCCTTTGACTATTTGAAGCCAAATTTTTGTAATATGTATGTGAGACAAAAATACCAAGTTCGTGGAGCTTGTTCCAAACCATACAATGACTTCTTGTAGAAACACACATGTTGTGGATTGGTTCGATCAATGAAGCCTAGAGATTGTTCCATATATACCGGTTCTTCAAGTGACCCATGCAAGAAGGCATTTGATACATCAAATTGACGTATAGTTCATTTGTTATTGACAACAATTGAGAAGGTGAGTTGAACCGTTGCGAGTTTGATAACATGACTGAAAGTTTCCACATAATCCACACCTGGTCTTTGGTGGAACCCTTTAGCGACAAGTCGGGCCTTGAGGCGCTCAATGGATCCATCGTTGTCTTTATGCGATATACCCTTTTGTAACATATCACATTTGTAGCTTTTGATCTTGGTATTAAATCCCATGTCCCATTAGCCATCGAGGCATCAATTTCTTCTGACATTGCTTTCCTCCAAACTTATTGTTTTGTTGCTTCTTGATATGTGGTAGGGGTGGTGAGCACAGTTGATGTTATGTTGTAACTTTTAGGTTTTAAATTTCTAGTTTTGATTTTGGTTACCATATGGTGAGTGTTTTGAGGATTTAGGTTTAGATTTTGCTGTGCTTCGTGGCTAATTTAGAGTGTAGAAGGTGGTTGAGGTGCAACAGGAGGAGTTTGAGTGGCAATTGTATTATCAATTGGGAGATCGAGGGTTCTGTTTGATTTTGGTAGTATTGATGGATTAATTTGTGGCAGGGCAGGAGTGTGACTTGGTTCGATTTGAGTAGGTTGTGGTGGATGTGGTCGTACGAGTGAAAGAATGGGAATTGGTGATGGTGGTGGACCAAAAACTGAAAAATTCCCATTACTTTTCTTGAACAGAAAAACCTGTTCATCAAACAAGACATGTCGTGAGTAGAATATTTGATTAGTGGATAACAATAAACATTTATAACCTTTGTGAAGAAGACTATAATTAAGAAATACACATTTAGAAGAACGAGGTTTGACAAACTCACTTGTTCAAGTATATTTTTCATATTATTTGGATGGATTTTTGTCACTAAAAGTGGTCTTTATGGCTTTATTTGATTATTATTCGAATGATTATGCCTTACATTTAATTTGTGTTTATAGGAAAAAAATTGTCATATCTTGGTTTAACTATGATAAATTGATTTTGGACAATTGATTCTACCTTATTTGTAATTTTATTGTAGGGTATTTAGAAATTAGAGTTCAAAAAATTAAGAAGTAGTGATTAAGGCATTAAAACATTTGCAAAAAGAAGACCAAAACGACTACGTAGAAGAGAAAACATAGTGTGCAAGGAAGAAAGCAAGTGGCATGCGTAAACAAAAATGACAGCGTGGTCTGGGAGAGAAGAAACGATAGAGCTATGGCAGATAGGTGTGGATAAAAAACAAGGAAATTAAATTATCACATCAAGCTATACAAGAGAAGCAACAGGCGTGCGTGGCCAATTAACGAAAACGGCAGCATGAAGAGAAGTTTTACAAGGGTTTTGGGTGAACAGAATGTTGGACCAAAAACAAGAAATAAATTGTCACATCAAAAAAACTAAGGGGGCTGGCGGCAGTGCGTGGTCTTTGCGATGACGCGCAGGTGTGGGCTGCATGGGTCTGGGAAGAAGCAATTAAATCATCACATCAGCTACAGGAAGAGAGGCTATGCGCAACATCAAATAATGCAAGGGTGTGTGGCGCTGGTTGGAGAGTGTGTGGCGTGCATGGTCTGTGGAGAAAGAAGAGAAAAAAAATTGTTCTATAAAGAAAAAAAGGGATCTGATTTCGTTCTTGGTCCTCATCTCTCCCACAGAAATCCAAAACCATTATTCTCACCTTCTATGGTTGACCGTCGGAGTTCATCTTCCACAGCTTCTCTTATGAATTTTTTTGCTAGTCTCATCATAATCCTCTGATTCAATGACAATGGCAGGAGCTTGGGTTTTCATAGAGGCGTTTAATGCTGCATTTATTTTCTACCAATTTAATTGTGTAGTGATTCCCAGGTCTTAGGATAGTTATTTATTATTTGGATTTATATATGGATTATATCTTTGAATTGGAAGATTTATGTGGTTGGATTATTGTTTAGCAACTGATATTGTGCTGACTTAGGTTTAATTTCATTACTTTGTTTTGGATCAAGACTTGGTATTGAAATTTTAGTGAATTTGGTGATTATTCAAGGTGGCTTGAATTATTGGATCATTATATTTGTTATTGGCATTAATTCTGTTTTCTCAATTATTGAGTGAAAATTGAGCATCGGTTTTAGTATCCTTATTTCTATTTTACTATTCTGGTGGTAGTTACTAGATTGGGATTTTCGAAAATATTCTTGGAACAATTCAAGGTGGCTCGGTTGTTGGATTAAAAACTCGATTATAACTCTTGGTTCATTTGTTTAACTCCAATATCTGTTTAAGTGATGAAAGCCTGAGCTATTGAATTGGAGGGTTGCGTTTATCATTGTTAATTTCTTATGTTTATCTTCTTTTTACATTCACTCATGACCATTTTGTATCACATATTCTAAATTTAAAATACCAAAAACAAGTCCTTTACGTTTATTCTAATTCATTGCAATTTTAGTAGTAATTGATCAAATCACACCCTACTCTATAGTTTAGGCTGCATTGCATTTAGTTACTTAGGAATTTAATTTCATTTTTTTGGTTCCTCAAAGAGAACAACCCGAGGTTGCACTATATGCAATCCTTGGTTAAATTTTAAAGTAACCCCAAGGCGACATCGGAATTCAAGTTATTTCAAGGTTGAAATTTGTTTTTAGTATAAGGTCGAAGCCATGGATAACAGCAACAACCAAAAACACAAAGGGAGTTGTATGCAGGGTTACGTTGAAAAAGTAATAGGTAAGGGAATTTGTGGTTTAACTTTGGGATAGGTAAGAGATTTATTGTGTACACAGCAGTTGTAAAAGCATGAACCTAATATTTTGGTGGTATTGTCGAATGATATAAGTAAGCTCAACCAGTTTCAATGATGTGTCGGTGTTTTCATTTAGCACAACCATTTTGTTTAGGTGTGTGTGAACATGAGCTTCTTTGAATAATATCATTGTCAGCTAGATAACATTTTAGAGCTTGAAATTCCTCTCCCCAATCTGATTGAAACTGTTTGATTGATTTACCAAAATATTTTTCAACAGTAGCCCGAAATTTAACAAAGCAATTGAACTCATCAAATTTTTTACAAAGAAAGTATATCCAAGTGTACTTAGTATAGTGATCAAAGAAAAGCACATAATATAAGTAGCCATTAGTTGAAGGAATCGGAGAGCAAGACCCCATAAATTAGAACAAATTAATTCTAATGGTTCAGTAGCAAAATAACTCGAATCTCAAAAAGGCAATTTATGTGATTTGCTGACACATCATGTCTCACACAGCGATGTATTTCTCTTATCAGAAACCAACAATTTATTTAATGATAAAACTTTGTTGATTGTTTTTGAACAATCATGGCCTAATCTAGCGTGCCAAGTTGAAAAGGAAACTAAATTACAAGCTAAAGGGAAATGATCTGGAGCAAGATAATAGAGTCCAACCTTAGTATATCCTTGGTGGAGTGGTTGTCTCGTGGTGAGATTATTTATTACAAAAAAAATCAGGGAAGAATTCAAGTGAGACATTATTAGAAATGGTAAACTGTCGAACAGATAGCAAGTTTGTGTTAGATTCTGAAACATGAAGAATATTATTTAAAACAAACTTGCGATAATTTAGAGAGATATTATTAGGGCCAATATGGGTAATAGGTAAGTTTTTACCAATTGTGAGAGCTACGTCATCAGTGTTCGAGTATTCGGAGTGGATTCCCAGATTTTCCAGTTCGGAAGTCAACTGATGGGTTGCTCCAATTTTTGCAATCCATGGTTTGGTGTGTGCTGATGGGGAGGAGGAGGAGTTGGCTACTGGTTTAGGGTTATGGTCAATGTTATTGGTGTATTTGGGACTTGGACATTGTTTGAAGGTGTGTCCTTGGCCACAACAATTGTAACAAGCTAGTGTGGAATTCTCAGTTTGATCATAAAATCCATATCCAAGACTTGAATGTAAATGGTAACTACCATCACCACGTTCGCAGTCTTGGCCTCGAGTGCCACCACCATTGTTTTGGCGAGCATTATAATGAGCAAAAGCAGGAGGATTCAGAGTTTCATTGGAAGTTTTAAGTTGGATTTCTTCAGAGAGAAGTAAACCAAAGAGATCTTCAAAAAAGATAGAGGCTAACCTTGCTTCAATATTACGTATAAATGGTCTGTAATATGGACCCAATCCAGACAAGATGTGATCAATAAGATCATCTTCAAATATAGCGGCATCAAGTGCAACAAATTGGTCAAACAGTCGCTTTGCACAATCCATGTAGACATTAATGGTGTCACTACCTCGGTTTAAATCATGGAGAGTATTTTTTTATTGTCCGAATTTAAGCTCTAGAACTAGATGCATATGTGGTCTGGAGACGGGGCCAAGCAGCATGGGTAGTTGTTGCAAAAACAACTTGGGAGAGGACAGATTCAAAGAGAGAGAGAGCTTAAGATTCAACCCAAGACAAGTTGATCTTTTTTGTACCATTCAGTAAATGCTGGATTTGGTTTGTTGTCAAGTTCTTTCGGGGGGAGGGACCGCGGAACCATCTATCTGATGATTTAATTGACGGGAGAGATGTGGGCATAGAGGAGGATGAAGATTGACCAGCCGTGATTAAGGAGCGAAAAAAAGGTATTTAAACCTTTAATAGTTCTAATACCATAAAAAATGTAAAATGATTTAGAATTGTACACATAGTAATGTTAACTTTCCATTGATATTTATATATATAAGATACAATTACAAATGTGATCAAATTAAATCCCCCTATTTATGGAATTGTTTCACCAACTTGATAAGATTAAATCCCTTTAACTTTCAGATAGAGATTTAGTAAAGTGAGTTCCCCACTTCCTTATAAAGCCATTTACGAATTGATGAGGATAAGATGTCAGCGGCCACAAACCTTTCACTCAGGACACGACTAAAGTTGATGTTGACTCGCAGTCCCACTTTAATGTCCTAGCTCAGCTGCAATTCTAGTACAAGCAGAGTGTCTAACGCTAGTGATTTTTGCTCAACGTACTGCTCTCCTACTACACTTCTCAAACAGCAATGTCAAGTCTCAAGCTTTTGTTCTCTTTTCTTGTTCTTGAAGCCCTTTTGACCTGCCAGTCCTTGACCCTTGCTACTGCAGCAAACTCCAAGCTCTTTATGGAGTACATAGGAGCACAATTCAACAATGTCAAATTCTCTGACGTTCCTATAAATCGAAACGTCGAATTTCACTTCATTCTGTCCTTTGCCATAGACTATGATATGACTAATTCTCCATCTCCTACCAACGAAAAATTCAACGTGGTTTGGGACTCCGACAACCTTGGCCCTGCCCAAGTTGCTGCCATTAAGAAGCAGCATCCAAATGTCAAAGTAGCCTTGAGTTTGGGAGGGGACACAGTAGTAAAAGATAGATTCGCTTTCTTTCAGCCTTCCTCTATTGCTTCTTGGCGAGCCAATGCGCTCTCTTCACTCACACAAATCATCAAAACGTATCATTTGGACGGTATCGACGTTGATTATGAACACTTCAAAGCTGATCCGAAAACATTTGCTAGCTGTGTTGGATGGGTTATACAACAACTGAAGAATAAGAAGGTGATATCCTTTGCTTCCATTGCTCCATTCGATGATAATGAGGTTGAAAACCATTACTTAGCTCTGTGGAGGAGTTTTGGGAGTTTCATAGACTATGTCAACTTCCAGTTCTATGCATATGATAGAGGTACCACAGTGTCACAGTTCCTAAGTTTCTTCAACACTCAAAGCTCCAGATATACTGGCGCTAAGATTTTGATAAGCTTTTCCACGGAGGCCCATGCCGGTGGACTATTGCCAACAAACGGTTTCTTTACTGCCGTTAACACTCTTAAGAAACAACAGAAACTACATGGAATTTTTGTCTGGTCCGCAGATGATTCTAAGGGCAATGGTTTCAGGCATGAGGTCCAATCACAAAGCATTTTAGCAAGTGGGAATTAGTACTGTTATCTGTTCTTAACCTTTTTATGTCTGCATGTTGATCATGTTCTATCTTTTTAATTAGCGTATCAACCAATAATATGTGAGTTATATCTAGGTTAGACGATCATTAAATAAATAGTCACGTTATAGCTAAACGAATCTTCAAATTTTCAGTTCATAATTGATGGATATCTGGTGGGATTGATGTATTTTCAAGAAACATGAAAGGATAAAATTTTCTCAAAGTCCAAAGGATAGAATAATTGGTTGCACTTATATTTGTGTTGAGGATTAGTAGTTGATTACATATTTACATTATTACACTGAAAAGTACTTAATTACAAGTTAATATCACTTTGTTCATTGTTAATAGTCAAACCAAAAGGAAATTAACAGTTATATCCATGCAGTAGGAATTTTTCTGAAGAAACAGCTAAATGTAATGAGCACTATTGTATTTTACCTATAGAAAATGATCAATCATATGATAATATTATTGCCTATTAGCTTTTTAACTAATACCCATGAAAAGTAATTGATAATAACAGTGTATTCACATGCCTGACGTTGCTTTGTTGGTTTCGTTTAACTGTATATTCTTTTCAGCAACTTTTCTGAGCTATTGAATTATATTCAAAGACTGCACTCCATCTAAGTCTAACCGTAAATCCAAGCGAAAGATGTGCATCAATATAAAATTGCAGCTGACAAAGGGCCGGCACTGAGACAACGAATTGAAATATAAGCTTAGAAACACTAGCAGCTACGTTACAATTCCAAAGAAAGATTATATGTTTTCTGTGGAAAATAAAGTTTCCTTATTGTTATGTTATCATTATTTTAGCTATGACATGACAATGTTACAGTCCCCGTTCTTACGGTAACAAAACAAAACTGGAGTCTTCAATCTCAAACCTGTACTTAAGGCTTAAGGAGAAACTATTGAATATAATTATAACACAACTTGATCTGTTTGACCAGATATTTTATGGTTTAATTTTAATTATGTTGATTCAGATATTGAAACACAGAACTATTAATATTAAGTTGGATATGAATTATAATAAAAAACCGGAGCCAACTTTAAAAATTAGCTAGTCTTATAATTTTTTTGTAACTAATAAATTATTACATGAATTGTCATTGGTCAAAAAATTTATTTAATAATTTTAAAATTAATTTATGAAAATTCTTGATTGTAAAATTCTTCCAGCTATTAGTTGCTTATTGTCTTAAACACTTCCTAAAATTAAGAATTAAATATATATCGAAATTTATTACAATATTTTTAAGTAAAAATGAATTAATAATTGTAATTTTTATATATTTAAAAAAAGTTCGATAATAAGTAACTTATTTTAGAGAAAAGATGATTGAATCATTATATTTTCTCTAATTTTTTACTTATATCTAAATTATTATGTTATACTTTGACATTCTTATCATGTACTAGTATCTCTTAAATTTCAAAACACTTACACAATCCATTCATCCTAATAAAAATTGAAAAGAAAAATGTGACAAAAGATGATCTGAATATGAAATTCCATAATCATGGTGAAGAAACGTTAATCACTAAAGCTTTCTCATCGTTCATTCTCTAGCTATTCTAGTGCATCTCGGTGGTCATATAAGGAAGAAACAGTGTTATTCAAAATATCCAACAGCAGTCTATTATAGGTCATGAAACTTTCTTCTCGGCCTGTGGTTAACTACAAATTATGACAATATTATCTAAAAACTTAAAATAGGATAGAGTTGGAACTTAATAACTAAATTAGTCACGACAAGATTGATTGGTCATGTGTATCAGCAAAATACGGTCGAAGTTCATGGCACAAGACTTTAGTTTATGCGTACCCGGCAATCTACAGCAAAGGAAAGGATGACTAGTCACCCTCCAGCACGGGACTCTTAATTTGTACACTATATAAACAAGATCTAGCAACAGAAGTTTTCATTCCGCTCCTAAGTACTTCACAAATTGACTCACTATTGACAAATAATGGAGCTCTCCAAGTTTCTCATTACCTTTCTCATTCTCCGAGCTCTTTTCCCAGCCATCACACCACTCCTCCACGCAGCTCCCACGAACTCTATTGTGTTCAGGGAATACATAGGAGCTGAGTTCAACAATGTTCGATTTACAGATGTTCCTGTGAACCCGAATGTCGAATTCCACTTCATTCTGTCCTTTGCGATTGACTACGATACCTCAAGCTCCCCGTCTCCAACCAACGGAAACTTCAACGTCTTTTGGGACTCCAACAACCTTAGTCCTTCACAAGTTTCTGCCATCAAAAACCAACATTCTAATGTCAAAGTAGCTTTAAGTCTTGCGGGAGATAGTGTACAAGGTAACCCTGCTTACTTCAATCCAACCTCAGTCGATTCTTGGGTTTCCAACGCTGTTTCTTCCCTCTCCAAAATCGTCAAACAGTATAACTTGGACGGGATTGATATTGACTACGAACATTTCCAAGCCGATCCTGATACTTTCGCTGAGTGTATCGGTCAACTCATAACGACCCTCAAGAACAACAACGTAATCTCATTTGCCTCTATAGCTCCTTATGACGACGACGAAATTCAGAGCCATTACATGGCATTATGGAGGAGTTACGGGCACGTCATAGACTATGTTAACTTCCAGTTTTACGCCTATGATGCTGGAACCACAGTGTCTCAGTTCATGAACTACTTTAAAACCCAAACCTCTAATTACAATGGTGGTAAAGTGTTAGCGAGCTTTGCAACAGATGGAAGTGGAGGATTGTCTCCTACTGATGGGTTCTTCACTGCCTGCAACAAGCTTCAGAGTCAGGAGCAACTACATGGCATCTTTGTTTGGTCTGCAGATGACTCCATGAAGGATGGTTTTCGTTACGAAAAGCAAGCACAAGCTCTTCTGGCAGCTTCCCACTAGAGTTACATATCACCTACGACATGCTGATACGTATACGAACATATGTAAAATAGATATCACGGCCTTTCACTTCTATGTTGCTATCTTTCTTATCTGCTTGTATTAATTTGTGTTTCAGGCTGGGTTTTTCTGTATTGTTCCATCCTTTTTTATGGATAACCTTACTTTGTGTTCCTTAATCATATGCTTCCGAGTTTTTATTTTTTATCTTTTAAACTGTCTTCAAATAATTTCAAGATTAGAATTCAGAAACGATAATTTTTCGAGTGAGAAAAATTAATTATAAGGTTGCCTTTCTCATGCTATCAACCGTCACGTTATGCCTTACGCTTTCCTAATTTAGAGGAGGAAGTTCTAGGCAATGAACTCTTAACATTACTAACAACCAACGAGGAATAGAAAAGGCAAGCCTATATGATACAAGAAAATACAGGGTCCGGCTCATCAGTAATATGGCCCAACTGAAAAATAAAAGAGAAGAAAACAAGACTTAAGACAACCTAAATTTGATTGCAAAAAAGAATTTAACTCAAACGGATGGATAGAAGATGTGCAGCGACGCGTTGCCGCAAAAGTCTTGTTGATGGTCCATCCACAGGCATTAGTTTGTCTTTTAGATGTAAAATCTCTTGTAGAAACATAACCTACAAAACTATAATATGCTCTTTGACTAGAAACCTAACCAACTAAATCAATAGTAAACTCAAGTTGGCATATAATTGGCCATACACAATGGTTATGAAGCCAGCATCTTTCGCTAGTTCGAAATCCTCGTTAAACAGGAGAGAGGTCGATTACTTCGGTGTGGTGGTGGTGAAATACTTGAATGAAATGAAAGTGACTCTAATGCTCGTTTGTTGTGTCTTATCTTAAAGGACGGTCGCCACCTGTATCCTTATCATTTGTATAGTGCTCCAGTGCTAATGAATGACCGATGCTGGAAGTCTACAGGGATCAGATTTTTTTCGTTAGAAATTAATGGGAACTTAAGTTAAATGACTAGATCTGAAGTATATGGAGCCTTTTGACATACTTTAGTGGATCCCTGTCTCAGACTTTAGTGGACTTAACATATCACGATAAGGTGAGAACTGCGCGCATATACCTGCTTTCTATAAATCATTTTCAGGATCAATTTCAAGGAAGTGCTTAATAAACTGATCGGTCCCTCTCAAGGTGTTTCTCTTTCAGGATCACAAGATTGATGCAACATTCCTTTATTTCAAGAATTTTAGGTAAAATCTTCCTTTTGAATTCTAACATTTATATTAAAATATAAATTAAATTTTAATGTTTTAGAAAATAAAAAATGAAAAATTTTAATTTAATTGAATTTTTTAATTTAAATTTTCAATTAATCAAAATTTTAATTTAATTAAAATTATTCATTAAGTTTTTAACATATGATGAATTAATTATCACGTTAATATTGACGTGATATGCTAATTTTACTAAAATCTTTTAATGTCACATGAATTTATTAACTCTATGAATTTGTAGAATATGAAACTTTTCTTCTTTCAAAATCTCCAATGCATGCAAGCTTTTTCCGCTCTCTTCCCCACAATTTCAAATTCTTAATTATGCACACTGAATGTTTGTAATTTCTTCTTACATTCTGCAGCTACATGCAAATTGTCATATCTACTATTCTTGCATAATTCATTGGGTTTGGGTTTGGAATGTGAAGAAGTTCTGCCATAATTAAGATACTTAGTTGGAGGAGAAGATGGCTTAACCGATCATAAGAACAACATGCTTCTGAAAATATGTTGATGCATTCGAATCAACCACTTGTAGCTATTCCTCAACTTGATTCTGGTTACCAGGAAACTGACACCGCAGGGTTTGACGTTGAGCATGGTAACTGAATTCATAGCCTTATACACCGATGCAGTAGTCTGCACTTTGCAGATCACATAAAAAATAAGTTTTTGTTTTTCTTCTGTCTGTGATGTGTTTAAGTAGTATATTGTTCCTTTTCTACAAAGGGGAAATTATTTTTATTTGAAAAGGGGCATTTTTTAATTTTAAGTTGGAGACTCACATATTATTTAGTATATGTAATATAAAAATTCTAGTTTAATGGAAAACAATTAGTTCTTCAGAGAATTTACAGGGAAACGCTAATAGTGGCAGGATAATATTTTGAATGATGAAATCTTCTGTAAGTGTATTTTTTGACGCTTCAATCGATTTAGTAACTAAATAGAATACCAAGTCATCCAGTTGGTATTGCTAGTTAACATTTCTCGTTGAAATTCCCTGGTAGGAATGTATTGGTATAACAGTGGCTCCAAACTAAGATTTTTTTTCCCCAAAATGGAGCAAAGGACTTTTGACATTCAGAAAAGTTAACAAGAACACATTTCAGATAAAATAGATGAACAGAAAAAATGTACAGAAAAGCAAAAAAACTGAATTACTAATTCATTTTTGGTCTAAATCCCAATAAAGTATGAATTGCCTTGCTACGTCCAGAATTCATGGCATATCAAAGAGAAACATGAATTCCATCTAGTTATTACAGAAAAAATGTAAATGAAATGTTTTGCGTCCTTCAAACTATGACTTAAACTGGTTTCAAATTTGCTCGACTGTTTTGCTCAACCAGATTTTTTATATGGCCTCCTCTACAAGAAGTAATAGCGGATTCCTATGTAGGTATTAAGCCAGAAAGGGGTTTTGTGAGAACATGATGAGCAATAAGTGGAGACATTTTGGGGACATCTCTCATGCTTGGTGCAAGTTGCAGAGTGCCTACAGGGACAACATTGTCCTATTGAGAAGAGTGACTTCTAACACTGCAGTGGCGTGTACGTAATGGCACAACTTTAATCAATTTCAGATTGGGTGGGGGGAAGCATTCGTATGGATTAGGGATTTTGAAAGAGGGAAAAAAATTTAAAATTGGAGAAAATTGTTTATGAGATTAGGGTTAGGGTTTTTCCCCCCTGACATTTACTACTATCACGTGAACTCACGTTAATATTAACATGATACTTAAACAGCTTTAAAATGTTAAAACTTGTTTTGTGCATTTTAAAACATTAAATATGACCTATATTTTAATGTAAAAGTTAAACAAAATTTTTATCAAGAACTTTGTTAGAACTACTAAAGCAAATCAAGTTTTAATGATTGCATTCTTAAAATTAACTTTCACAAAACTTTTAGTTTGGTGAATTATAATTTCGTCTTCAATATTTTGAATGCATTATTATTCTCTTCTATCTTAATTAATTGGTTAAGGCAATGCATAACCAGCATTTTATTAAATGTTTTAATTAATAAAGAGTTTATATAACTTTTCAAATGGATAAAAGATATTAGGTAAGGTAATCTTTATCACCTTACCTGTCCACTATCTATATAAAAGTTCTCATTGAACATAATTGTCAGCTCTGTAGAGAAGTAGGGAAAATTCAAATACTATGACAAGTGCAAATGCACCCAAACTATTTACCTTTTAAATAATGAGAATGTTCTTTTCAGCAAATCTAATACCGAATCAATAGACATTTCGTGAAAGGATTAAAGGACTTTCACTGTTTATCTGGGTTGGTGGTAAACTGTTATTAAGATATGTGTTATGATGTTTTGGGTATTATTTTTAATTGGAAAACTTTAATTATTTGAAGAATATTATTATGATGAGTATTCTACTTTATGTGGGACTCTTTAAAGATGATGTTTATTTGGGATAAAAATCATAACTATGATAAAATTTAATTGAAATCAAATCACTATATTTTGACTAAGATAAGATGTGAATTTTTTTTTTTGACTCTTCTTGACAATCTATTTTAAAGATAATGATTATCTAAAGTAGCTAAATTTTTGGAGATTCTATTGACAATTTTGTTGCTGTATTATTGTTGTGTTTTACATGATTTTTGAGGCTACATTGTTTTCGTTTTTGGGTGCAAAACGACAGATAAATTGTGACTTGGCAGTTGAAATTTATAGGATATTTGAATTATTTTTATCAGCTGATTTTATGAAGTTTTTATTCAATCTTGCAACTATGTTTTCTCTAGTTTTTGAGTAATCATTCTAGGCTGCTGATGTGTGTCTTTTTCATGGGAATACTTCAGAAGTTTTTTGTGTAGTTGAAGCTCCACGTTTGCAATGTTTCGCTGATGAGACATATGTACGATTGACGATTTGTGTGGCTCGGTTTTCTTGATTGGTGGCATGAATTTTCTGGTCTGTCTAGATATCGTTTTTAAGTGAAAAATGTTAAGAAGACGTGTGATTTGGAAGCTGTATTTTCGGTGACCTAGAGCTATCCTTTGATAGTTGATTTTTGGTGATTTGTGTAATCTGTTGTTGTTGTGTATTACTTGAATTTTTGGACAGCTGCTTAATGAATTCTTTGAGAGGATTAACATGCAGAAATTTGGTTGTGTACAACTGTATGTTTACGGGGTTTCAGTGGCAAAACAATTATTCAATTGACGAACATTTAGCAATTGTGTTTTCTCTGTTTTGTGAACATTACATGATCTATCCATTATTATTAGGCAGCTGCATTTTCTACCTGTTGCGTGATTTTTTTAAGGCTGATTTGGTGTGGTTTTTTACTGAAAAACGTCCAACAATTTTCGTGAGTTTTCGATTCTTTTTTTTTACATTTCGGTGATGAAATGTAAGTGTTTTTGTTGAGTTTTCGTGGCTGTTGTGCGTGAGATATTTCAGTGACATTATCGAAGGTTCACAACAGATTTCTTGATAGACAACTTTCCGATCTTTCGTTTGAAGAAGCTGATTTTTTTGGAGTTGTTTTTCTTATCTTAAGTGTCTTTATTCATGTTCTTTATTGTTTCAACCACTTGTGTTGTTTTATTTTCATCTTTATTATCATACATTATTGAGAAAATTTGCTGTTAAGGTTAGCACGAGGTAATCATGTTATTAGGAGTGATTTACTTTCAAGAGTTATGAGGATAAGAAATAGTGTTAAGGAAAGAGTGAGTCGGCTCTAAAATATCTTGAGTAAAACTATTGTTGTATCATAAGTGAAAGTTGTTTAAGCTAGGTAAAAGTTACGCAAATATAGATAAAATGTGCCGAAATACGTTACCAAATATCGGATATTGATCTATTTAATTTTTCTGTTTTCATTTTGCTAGAAAATTTATAAATTGCAAATATCGTTGCTTTATATCAAGCAACTACATATACGCTTCAAAGCTACTACGCAGAACTAAATTTTTACGAAATTACGTAATTTCAAATTTTCAACTCTAAAAAAAGTTACTGTTCTCTCCGAAAATGAGGATATTGTTAATATGATCAGTTCCTAGACGAGTTTCAACCTTCAGTAGTCCTTATAAAATCCTTAAGTATCCCTGTAAGTACATCTAAACTAACCTACACTGAATGTTTATTCTTATTTAAGAAAATCTAGAGAAGATTAGACAATTGGAACCATAAGAATTTATCTGTTGTGCGAAGACATCTAATATCCTCTGTACTAAGCATCTTGCATATATACTAGAACTCACATTTGTTTCTGCTTCTAAACCTGATCAAAGCCATAAAAGGATCTTAAGAGATTAATAAAATAAAATAAAATAAAATATTTAATTAATTCATAATTAATTTATCTCTAACTTTTATTCAATATTGTATTGTTATCTTGAGTAGATGTGTAATTATATTGATATTACTGTTAAAATAAAGTTTTATTTTTGTTTGAAAAAGTTTGAAACCTAACCGAAAACCAAATATTGCAATAAAAATAGAAATTGAGTGAAATGACTTTTTCTTTAGCTATTTCAAGTGGAGAGAGTGTTTCTCCTTTAAACATTATGTTTAACAATTTAATCTTTTTTTTTGGTAGGTAAAGCGGGCGAAGCCCGAAAAGAAGTCTCTAACTAACGAACATAAGTAACACCAATAACATCATGAAAAAGCCACGAATTCACCGTATCTGGTGGGCTAGCTAAGGGATGAAAACCCGGACTAAAGTCATAAGCAAGATGGGATAAAGCATCGGCAACGAAATTTCCCTCACGATGTATATGTGTAACCGAAACCCTCTCGAAAGACTCCATTCGCTTGCATATTCGGGAAATCAAAGCGGCAACTAAAGCATTAACCTCATACTCTCCATTAATCATGTTAACGGCTAACAAATTAT
>JANVCL010000008.1:4112034-4143402 GCA_026546855.1 Erythroxylum incrassatum | reverse complement strand
ATCTTTGATAACCAAAACACTGTGGTTTACCTTTATGCCAACAATCCTTTTCATCATGGTTATTTTTCTTACGTACTTCGAATGGTGGAAAGTTTACCCTTTTTGAGAAAGACTTGTTTGATGTCTTGGCAATGAAAGCTCCTTCTGTTGTTTTCTCATCTCTTATGGCTCTTCTTTGCTCAACAGCTTGTAAAGCATTGATTAATTCTACAACTGTAATCTTTGAAAGATCCTTAGAATCTTTAAGTGAGGAAATTTTTGTCTCATGCTTCTTAGGCAAGGTCACAAAAATTTTTCAACAATTCTATTGTCTGGAAAATTTTCACCAAACAATCTAATTTTTGTTAACAATTGTGATAAGCTTGTTAACATATTCCTTGACCCCTTCTGATTCCTTCATCCTCCGCATCTCAAATTCTCTCTTAAGATTCAAAACTTGCATCAACTTTGTTTTCTCACAGCCCAAATACTCACTTTTTAGGGAATCCCATATCTCCTTTGGAGTATCACAAGCTACGATGCTAGTGAAAATCACCTCAGATACTAAAGAATAAAGACAAGTTTTTGCTTTGAACTTCTTGGCCTTTTCTTCATTATGACTCTTAAGCTGAGCTGCAGTTGGATGAGGAGGCAATGGTGGGACTTCACTATCATTTTCAACCACATCCCATAAATCAAAATGTTGGAGATATGTTTACATTTTGACAGCCCATAATTGGTAATTTTCTCCATTGAAAATGGGAGGTGAGGCTAAAAGAAAAGTGTTTGAGGCCATTTTCTAAAGAACTCACTTGTTTTCTCTCCACTCTATTTTTTTTATAGCCCCATAACCAATAAAGTCTCTGATACCAATTTGTAGGGAAAAAACGTAATACAGATGCATGAAAAACAAATGGTTCTGAACTACACTTTTTTCAACATTGAAGACAAAACATATTACAAAGATTTATATAATTCTAAAATAGAAAAATAGGAAGTAGTGACCACTAACTGACCCCACTACTTACACTAACTGACCCCACTACTTAATTTGATAATGACTAAGTCAATAACGTGGAATAAAAAATGTAGACCATAACAACATGATTTTGAATCAATCTAACAAACTTTGTCTAGTTTTCCTTGAATGACAATACGACCCCCTACTCGTCTAAACCAAGTAAAGCGACACCTCGACATACCAACCTCCAGCAACTGGCAAGCCGCCCATCGCCTGCGGAAGAGCATAATTCTTTTAAAACCATCAGCCGATCCAGTAGTAACGCTCCATCTTTCATCAAAGGCTGCAAAGTCGTTAAAATCACCTACTAAAGTCCATGGTGAGACTATAGTTTGAGAGAAATAGATCAGTTTAGACCAAAACAAATCCTTCCATTGAGAGCTTGGCCAAGCGTAGACAAAGGAAATTATCTGTTGCACTAAGTTGTAAAGATCGCGGTATAGTTTATACAGTCTGATCGAGGACTTTTCGAAGACTTACGAGCCAGTTTAAATGTCTCTAAGCTACATCATTGCTATCTTCATTCCAACTGGTGAAGTAGCCAATTTGATACAAAATTCTCACTATAAGTTATAGTACTTGCAATATTTTTATCATTCAGTTAATATTTTTACAATATATACATATGGGAAAAACGACTTCCTGATATAAGATTAGATAGGTAGGTTAATAAGTTCACAATATTTGAAACTCTTTAAACTCAAGTATTTTAGCATAATAATTAAGGCCAATAGACCAATTTCATGGTTATTAATATATTCATTAATCGATTAACAAGTGCTACTTATTCACCTTTTACGTAAAAAGGGGATTATGACCTGCTCATTACATATTGTTGAAAGTGATGAATGGCAAATTATGTTCTGTCAACATAATCAGTCTTTGACTCTCAAATGGATAAAGCGACAATGTGATTTGATGTCCAAAGAAGTAGTTGACTTTAATGTAGATTTATATCAACGCACAGAAAATAAGATCATTAACTATTGAAGGTTTGATTGTGAGGACAAACAACAGGAAACAAATCATATCTACTTTTGTTAAATTTAATATAGATTTATATCAATTTTCTAGTATAATAATACAATCTCTATCCAAATTAAAGAAAGGGAGAAACTTTATAATTATAATAACGTCCTCACATAGCCAAAATAACTAATGACCGATGTTTCTGCTTTAAGAAATTTTAAAAGAATACTTTTCAAAAGAAAATGAAAAGTTTTTACTCTCATAAAATCAAGTGAGATAGATAAAGAAACATAAATTTTAAAAATTGACCCAAGTTTTTAAAAGAATTATGTCATGAAATATAAAATTTTAAATCCAAGAAAGATTATAAACATAAAAGAAATTATGAATACAAGAACCAAGAAAATCCCAAATAGGATTATTATCTTTTAGAGATGTTTCTAGAGAGATACTATAAAAACGGAAATAGCTAGCTACCTCATATTTTGTTTAAATTTATTTAAATAATATCATACATTTTAAAAAAATCAAGTTATATTCAATTACATAAAACCTCAAAAATTAAATCTCAAACATTATATTTAATTGATATTTATCGTATTTTATATTAAGATATAAAAATAATAATTTCATATTGACATACTAATGTGATATTCCTATTCAAAGTTCTTCATATATTCTAGTCTAACATTTTTTATAATTAGGTGATTAATAAATGTGTAATTTAAGATATCATTGTCTCCATATTCATATAATTACAAAATGATGTTGCATATTAATGCTAATAAATTTCATAAACATATTAATGTAGTAGTCTTATCCAAAATTTCTATTGACATAGAGTTTTAAAAAATTAATACTGAGATCGAAGGAAAATAGAAAGGCTATTATTACCACACTATTTCTAACAAATTTTAGGCATGGATGACCTAGTGGATTCTCTATCTTGAGAGTTCTATCATTGTTAAAGTCATGTAATTTTCCAATCTTATGATTGTCGTGTCATTGCATTAAAGGGGAGAATTATTGGTGGATTTACTATGTTCCCAATACAATAAGATATAAATATCAAACTTAGTAGAACTTATTCAAGTACTTTAAGGTGTCATGGAAATATCACCATAGTTTGATTGTTGCTTATGTGTTGGCCCCTAAATTTTTTTATTGAATAAGCATGTTTTCAAATTTATTTTGAGGTTTTGATTGATTATTGTTTTGGTTAGAGTTTAATTATAATGTAAACAGTTGGAGGATTTTGTTGTTTAGATTGATGGAATTAGAAGTTTTAAATGGAGCACTACAAGAAAAGTATTAATTAGTGACGGAAAATTACCGACGGAAAAGAAACATAGCAAATTAGCGACGGAATTATGATTTCCGTAGCTAAAACCTACGGGAGCGAAGCAAATTAGCGACGGAAAATAAAGCGTAGCAAATTAGCGACAGAAAATCTATTTCCGTAGCTAAAAGCGACGTGAAATTTTTTTTGTGTAGCTACGATTCTAATTTTTCGTCGCTAAAAGTGGAGGGAATTTGTCCCGCCAATATTAGCGACGGAATTTAGGGACGGTAAGTAAACCGTAGCAAATTAGCGATGGAAAACCTATTTTCGTAGCTAAAATCAACGTGAAAAAATTTTGTTTAGCGACAGTTTAAGTTTCCGTTACACTAAAATTAGCGACGGAAAATCTATTTTCGTCACTAAAATCAATGTAAAAATTTTTATTTAGCGACGGGTCTATTTTTCGTCGCTAAAAAGAGAGGGAAGGCGGGAATTAAAGACGGTAAAATAAAATTTAAAAGTTTCGACAGAAATTTTCGTCGCTATTTCTGTCGGTAAATCTTGTTTAAAATACCCTCCCCCCTCCCACCCCTCCCCCCTTCCTAGTTCATCTTCTTCTCCCATCTGGTAAGTTCCTCTTCTTTCTTGTTTTTTTCCCGCTGGTTTCTTTATTACTCTTTCTTGGTGGGTTTTTTATTGTCATATGTAGTATTGATTTATGTGTTGAATTATTTTTGTTGTTGAGGAAGAAACGAGTATTGTTAAAGAAAACCCATAAGATCCATTATAGGGAAGCTCTCTAAATACTCTACTGAATGCTGGTGAGTTTGCATCTTCAATCTTTCTTTCAGCTCTCCTCATCTTTGTGTTAGTTTATAAGCATTTCTTTGATATGGAATTTTACTTTTTGTATATTTCTTGTAAGTCTATTAAGGCTATAGAAGATATTTCTTAATGCAATATTCAAACGAGCCATTTTGCCTTATTTATTTTGAGGGAAATGTATAATCGTTAGGTACTTTTTGTTTGGCAGCTTTAGTTTTAATTGCGTTTCAGAAGAATCGAAACTATAGAAGCATTAAACAAACAATGAATAGACTAGAGGAGGCTTCCTATTTTGTAGAGGCTCCGAGAGAGAGATGTTGGTGAAAAGATGGTTGGTTGTGCTCAAAGAGGTTGAGAAAATTGTGACTACTTCTGCTGAAGATAAAAGGAAGAGTCTTGAAGAACACCTCATCAACGATGATGGGGACTTTTTTTAAAAAAATAATTTTATTTACCGACGTAATTTATTTCCGTCGGTAAAATGAGGGATATGTACCGACGGAAAATAATATTCCGTCGATACAATGATCGATATTTACCGTCGGTAAATTCCATCGGTAAACTTACCGACAGCCGTTTTAACGACGGATTTTGCTGTCGGTAAGTTTCCGTCGCTATTTTACATTACCGTCGGAAAACATTCGAATTCCGTCGGTAATTTCCGTCGCTAAACGCCCTATTTCTTGTAGTGTTAGCGTTTAGTTGTGCATTTCTTCTGTTAGCATTAGTCCATACTTCTACGTTATTGGTCGTGGAAAGTGTAGCTCCAATTTGATGACTTGCCAGACTTCAATATCTACAAATTAAAAAATATAAGGTCATTATCTCTTTCCAATATGAGTAGTTGTTTCCATTGAAGTAAGGAGGCTTTGAGATGGATTGTCTATCAAAACTTCTCAAAATGTTTGCGATGATCTATCACGTGCTGTAAAACAAAAAATGTGAAACCTTTCTCTGATATTAAATGATAAAGCAAACTCATGCAAGAGATAAAAGACAGGGTTCTATTAAAGTTTAAAATAGTAAAGGCCTGTCAGACAACAGAAGCCTATCAGATGATAGGAACCTGTTAAGCGATAAATCCTGTCAAAATAATTTAAAAGAAAAGATGCTTGTTAAACTGAAAAGAACCTATTGCAAGTTGAAAATGAAAAGAACATCTTATAAAAGTGAAGAAGCCTCTTGCTAAAATCAACACACACATAATATAGTGCAAAAATATAAACGTTAAAAAGAAAGAGAGAGGAATCATGCAGTCAATTTATTCTAGTTTGGCTTATAACCCAAGCCTAAGTCTAGTCCCCAAGTATCCAACTTAAATGTTTCACTAAAATTCCAAGTAGTAATTTGACGAGTCTCTTTAAGCTCACTAGTACATATTTTTCAAGGCTCTCCAACCTTCCAAGCTAATAGTATTTAGCTAGCCTCTATAAGCTCTCAACAAATGAAGTTTTCTCGATATGAGCTTCAATAATTTCTCTTAAGAAAAATTTTCACTTTCTAAAGCACAAGAGATTTGATAATTATATCACTTTCAACAGTATTGATGTTGTTGGTGTAATTCAAGAGTTTAATCTATTTTTACAAAAGCAGTGATTCTTCCTTAAATAGCAACATCTTCTTCAACTAGCTGTTGCTTGTCTTATATTTTAAATTGACTTTGAATCTTCAATATCATATTTGATAAAATCTTCTAATATCTAGATTTTATGACAAATGATTATATCACAGAGCTTATTGTGATTTGTAAGATCCTTCCAGATATTGTGGAATCATTTATAATAAATAAGATAAGTTCATAAGGAAGATTTTTGCAAGAAAAGAATCATTTTTCATATGATTTTATTTCTTTTGGAGAATTAACTCCTTAGTAATAATAGAAGGAAATAAATTCAATTGAAAGGTTATCATCAAAATCATTAAGCCTTGAGCTAACGTTATGTTTTCGAAAGTCTCTCAGAAACCAACCGAGCAAGGCGATTGATACCTCGGCTCTAAGCTAATGATATTTTATGTTTATTTGTCAATCAAGTCCTACATTTATTTGCTATTAATTTTGTAAAAAAGAAACTTTAGTAAGTTGTTTACTAATCTTGTACGAAGGAATTATGACTTGAAATTCGAACACGTACGACGGGAAAGGGAAATTAATGGAAGCAACGGTGTAGTACATGAAATAACAATATTAAGTTATGGAAGAGGTCCCATGGGCTGCACTAGTTTGGAAACAGGTATTATGCCTCAAAGCAGCTTTTTTCTTGTGGCTCACGATTAAAAACAGATTGAGAACAAAGGATAGGTGATTCGGTAATTATGACCCCATTTGTGTGTTATGCAAGTTAGGCAATGAAAGTCGAAATCACTTGTTTTTTGAATGCGAATATACCAAATCAGTGTGGAATCGAATCTTATCTATGCTAGGTTTCCTCAACTTTACCTATGACTGGTATGAGGTTCTAGATGAGGTTATTCATGCCGATAGACGGCAGAACTGTGTTGTACTGAGAACCTCGTTTCAAATGGTTCTATATCACATCTGGCGGGAGCGAAATAGGCGTATTTACAAACAAATGGAGCAGGACAAATATATGTTATCAGATTGCATTATAAACTTGGTTCGGGAGGTCATTATTGGGCATGAGAAGCAAGATCAACTTTGTTTGTCAATGAGAAGGCGTTGGCGTATTTAAAGTAGCTTGGTGTTGTCATTTATGCTCTGTTTCTTATTGAGTTTCTTGTGATGTTGGCACTTTAGTGTCAGTGGTCTGAAGGTTTTTTTTCTTTTTGTCTTATCTTTCTAGATTTGTTATTCTTTGTACATTGTTTCTAATGTTCTCTTTATTAATTTAAAGTATCTTAAATTTTCAAAAAAAAAGTTAACTATCCGATCCGAATCAAATAATAATTAAGACTTAAATCCTACTAAGAATTTGTATTAGTGACATCCAAAATGTTCAGGAAAACTTCGCTCACTGTTTGGACCACTTATTGAAAAAGTTAAATAGTGTAACATTGATTGTTGGATTCCAATATCAAATAAGCTGCAGGATAAAATGAAAGAGTAATTATCAAAACAAAGAAAGATAATCAATGGTTGTTGGTAACAATGAACATTGACTTAATTAAGATCAAAATCAATGTATTAATCAGCTTCAGTTGAAGTTGATAGAAGCAACATTAGCTTTCCCTTTTTCTTTCTTGCGGCTTTTTGGGTCTATACCACTTGGAATAGCTCTCGGTGAACTTGAAACGAGCATCAAGCCGAAGCGTAAAAACCGCAAAGTGGTGTGCAATCGTACTTGGGCGTGGTGGAAGTGACAAAAACGTCGCAAGTTTGGCGGTCTTATCTGGGCACTTGGTACAGATGTTATGCTATGGACTTATGGCAGTTGCTTTCCACAGAGCTAAAACTGAAAAGGGTCTGCAGATTTGACAGCCACAAGCCTGACAATTACTTTGGTAAAGGTCAAACATTTGTGCGTCTTATAAGTGAGGCCGATGTCCCTTCATCACTTATCGGTACCTATCATGGGAACCTCCCTTTTGTCTTCACTGAAGTTTTTTTTAATGTAATTATTAATTTAAAATTAAATGATAAATATTATCTAATCAATTAGTTCTGAACAATAATACTAAACATAACTTTTTAATTTAAAATTTTATTAAAATATTTAAATTTCTTTACGATTAGAGTTCCTATCCAAATTTGATACTCAATGCTATAATATATCAAAATATATATAATACACAAAACATGGCGAGTTGCATCATTCTTGGTTAATGGAAAAACTCAAAGATGCATTATAGATAAGGAAAGAAAAACAAATGCCAACTTAGTTACGTCTCATAAGATTACTTCGGACATAAGATAAGCATATGAGTATGCTTGTGCCAGCGTGTACTGAAATGCTCTTCTGCTGATTCTATGAAGAATTGGAGTGTAGACACCAACATTAATTTACACAAATGAATTCAACTACTCCCAATTTCTATTGCAGTTTTATTGGCTGCTTGGCTGTCTTATATGTCTAAATATAATAAAATCCTAAATAATTACCCTTTCTTATCACAGGCTAACTTATAGATAGATTATCCTACCACATCAATGTGAAAGAGCAGCATGTAATAATCACTGATCACCCACCCAATATTGCTGGAACAAAAGGTTTAGCCCACTTGTGCTGGGGAACTAATGGAGCATCTGAGAACAGGAACGTAAGCAAAATTTGATGCTCTTTTTGAAGTTTTAAAGTGCTTCTTTAACTTGTTTCTTTGGCTTTTTAATTAAGCAGGTGTTTAAAAATCTATATATGAACACTAATCATCAAGGTTGCTCATGCTACTTAATGATAAGCTAGATTCTCAGTCTAAGTTTTAACTTTGATCTTTAGATAAATTCTAGGAGTCTTAAGGAGGTGTGAAGGGCGGCGCTCTTGATTTTTTGTCGGCCGGCGGTGGTTGACCCACTAAGCTCCCGGGTGGCCCCCTACACATTAAATTAAGCTAGTATTACTTCGTTGTCGGTCACTCTGACTATCAAAGTATTACTCATTATAGACACAGTTTCTTGTGATTAATATTATAATAACCTGATAAGACTATTAATCAAGTTCAGGGTACATGGTTAGATGCCATAATAAATCGAAGGCAATTTCGAAGCAACTACCTGCTAATTTGGAAAAAGGGCAATCCTGAATCTTAATCATTACGACACTGTTTAATTAAAGGTGGATTTTTTTTCTATATAATTATGATTAAGGGGGCAATTACAGGTAGCATCACAGGTCTTGTGTAGGAAGCAATAGAGCCGACAAGCAGCCAGTTTGTAGGGTCATTCAAGCAATGAAACTGAAAATCATTCCAAGCCTCATAATCACCTAGAAAATTCCCTTTTTTAAAAGGAAAATTATACCAAGAAGCCATACATTATATAAAGACAATGAAATAGAGCATAATCTTCAAAGCAGACACTTAAGCCCTTGAGAATCTTTCCTTTTCTTGTTCTCTAAGAAAACAAGATAGCTAGGGAAGAAAGCATGCAGAATATGTGACATATAACTGATAAATGGTGGAAGACTTGTATGTCGTGGTCGTGATGTAGTTAATGGAAAAGACTGATGTGTATAGCTATTATTGTATTAAAGAAAAGATAACATTCCTGAAGAGTTGGTGACTTTATATACTAAAAAACATCACAGGTAGACCAAAATTTTGATGTTTCAAATGTTTGTACTTTCGTAATTTAGAGATCCATGCTTTTATATTCTTATTATCACTTCTTGTGAGCATTACCCAATAACAATACGCGATCTATATAATTAGACGAAATTAAAAAAAATCATTAGATGAAATAACGAAAACAAGAGAGTAAACATAGGAAACATATTAATCATAGATTGGTAAATCTAAAGATACAAAAAATATACAAGGACTTGATATGTCCATATACAGATATCCAAGCCTCCTAGGGGGTAGTCGAGTTGGTGGAGTGAAGAGGCATGGTCTATAAGGTCCTGTATTCGATTCCCTCTACCTACGCCCTCTCAATCGAACCTATCATATAGAGCTTACCTAGTGCAAAGTACCTGGTTTCCTAATGCATGTTAAAAGAGTAACGCTGGCAGCTTCCTCCATTTTAAAAAAAAATCCAACTACTGAACAAATAATAGTTCTTTTCTTTGTAACTTCTTCACTAAGCTTTACCTTTGCGAAGTAAATTTCATAACATTCAGTCATATACAAGTGTTACAAGGACAAGTTTTATCGAAAGAACAAAGAATGCAAATCGTCGGGAGAAGCCAGGGGGTCCTGAAGTTCTAGACTAGACATGATATTACTAATGAAAAAAGGGACTAAATCTTGTCTTGAAGATTGTTTGAGAAGAAAAAATATAGCAAAAGCATACTTGAATATATGAGCAAACAAGGAAGAGTTTCGAAAAAAAAAAGTTGAAAGAGTTTTAAGAACATAGTATTCTTGTTGAACATATTCGCAATCAACAGTAGATGGGAGCCGACATAAAATTGAATAAAAAAATTGTTCAGATACGTCAATTAAGGATCACACTCATTTATAAAAACCAACAGGTATAATTACCAATTTAGCCTATTATTAACCTTGTTAGCTATACCCCCAAAAATTTTACACATTTATATATTAATCCTCACATTTTTATATTAGAAGATATGGACCCTCAAATAAAATTAGATTACTTCAGTTAGGTCCATATATATATATACACACACACACACATTTATGTCTAAATGTCCATATGCATTTATAATTATTTATGCACATGGTGCACAGTCTAAAATTCTAACAATCTCCCACTCAAATTGCATAACCATGTGCTCACATAACAAAACCATCAATCATATAAAAATCTTTATAATCAATCTTTTACGTGCACAAAAATGAAGATATATTATCTAAATCGATCAAATTCATTATGTTCACTAACACAAGGACCAAAAGGCCAATTTGCCATTTTTGCAACTAAACTCAAATGATCTCACACATCAACTCAACAAAATGACATAGATCAAGTATAGATGTCTGGCATGGAAATTACATGTAATATGATTTACATGTGCCCATTTCCAATCGATTCAACCTTAACCAAATGAGATTGAAGTTTAAAAGACCATAAAAATTGAAAAAGATCTTAATAATTTATTAACGACAGGACATCTAGTTCAGTATCAAGCATAAAGACCATAACATGAACTCTCACTAAATCAAATGGCATCAAATACAACAATGCCTATATTTGTAATATGCTAATGGAAGTTCATGGGTGTCATTGGCTTAGTGATTGGATTTGTAATCATGGAGTTTGTTCCTACAAGCTCAATACTAATAAAATCACTCTAAACTCTTTCTTTCATAATAAGGAACCTAATGTCTGTATGTTTAGATCTAGAAGAGCTCATGTTGCTATTTGAATACAAGGCTACTTCTCTATTATCATAGTATAACTTGAGCGGCCTTTTAATACCACTATATACTAGTAGTCTTGTAATAAAGTTGCACATCCATATAGCATGATTGGATGCCTTGTAACATGTAATAAAATCAACTTCCATAGTGGAAGATGCAATGAGTGTTTATTTGGCTCTCTTTAAAGAAATCACACATTCGACTAACAAAAATATAAATTTACGACTATATTGACATCAAGCAAAGTATTTAAAAAAAACTAATCGATCTCAAGTTTTTCTGACCCTTTTATGTGAGCATATAATTTTTAAAGCATTCCAACTCATTTTAGTGGAAGGGCGTATTATTTGTTTACATTCATTAGTTCATAAAGGATTGAATGCAAACTTTGATAGGGATCAAATGGTTGTTCATGTACCTTTTTCATTGTTTTGTAAATATCTTAAGACTCCTTTGGTTGTTATTCAATGTTCTTATCCTAGATTTGCTTTAGGGTATGCCAAGAATTCCAATAACATACCCGAGGTTAGGGCGTTATGTACATCAAACTCCATACTGCCTTGGACTATATTTTATTCTCCAAACACCACTTATAGACTAAATTTATCTTTGTTAGACACAGGGGTATCATGAGGTTTGCAATTTTGTATGCTAAATCGTTGTAATATCTTTTCATTGTAACTCTTTTGTGATAATCATGGAATTCCATGTGAATGACCATAGGACTAAGAAAATGAATCCATTCCCTATGAAGTTATGATTCACACAATCTTCAACAGGGTTCACTTTAAAGTCAGATGAAATAATAACCCGTTGAAACTTTTAGTACCATTGATGGGAAGCTTGCTTTAACCCATAAATGGATTTCTTAAGTTTACAAACCAATTAAGTAGTTTCTTCAGAAGCTAACTCCTCTAGTTGTTTCATATAAATTGTTTCCTCAATGTTTGTATTAAGAAATGCTATCTTTACATCTATATGTTGTAGGTCAATATTAAAATGTGCCATAACAATCCTAGAGGATTCTATCAATGAACTGGAGAGAATGTTTCTTTATAGTCAATGCCTTCCTTATGAATAAATCTTTTGCTGACAAAACAAGTCATATATCTCTCCACATTGCCTTGTGAGTCCATTTTAGTCTTAAAAATTCATTTATAACAAATAGGACTCAAATATTCAGGTAATGAGACGAGATATCAAATGTCATTATCTATTATAAATTGCATTTCCTTACTTATGATATTAATCCACTTATGAGAGTTAGAACTTTTAATTGCTTTATGGAAGGTGAGTGGATCATCTCCCACTAAGTTAACATTTTCATCATGTTCTTGGAGATATACAACACAATCATTTGTAATTACACTTACACTTCTCCTTTCCCTTGTAGGTCTTCTTAAAGGTGTTGGTTCTACTTAAATTTGAATTTGTTGAGTTTGATCCTTATGCTCCTTATGAACAATGGATTGAGGAACGATAAGTTGACCTTGATGGCTAGAAAGCTCGATATTGTCATGTATTTGTACCAAATATTAAATCATGTTAAGAATGAAAACTTAATCATGATCAACAATAACTTAGGAACAGGAACATTAACCAAATCCTCTTCAAAAATAAAGCCATCACCCTTATATTTCCCCCTCCCCACAAACTTAACATGCTTAAAGAATCGAGCATTTCCTATCTCAAAGAATGTTCTCGTTTTGGGATCGTAGAATTTAAATCCTTGTGATCATTTAGAGTTCTACAAAATAACTACTAACAATTCTTGAATCGAGTTTCTTTTTATTTGGCTTATTGAGTTTGCCTCAACTGGACATTCCTAAGCACGTAAATGCTTTAAGACATGGTTCTTACCCTTCCATAACTCGTAAAGGATTTTGTTTGTAGCTTTTGTTGTAACTTTATTTAGTATGTATATTGTAGTGTTTAATGCATTTCCCCATAGTGAGTGAAGTAAAGTTTTATGACAAATCATGCTTTATACTATATCCTTAAAGATTCTATTTCATGCCTCTATCTCACCATTTATATTTGAGAACATGACATAGTGTATTAAGGGACAATCCTATACTCACTTAGGAGTCGAACAAATGTACCTAGACATTGGTCACCTGATCTTTTGTGCCTACTGTAGTATTCACCACCTCGATTAGATATTATTACCTTAATAGTTTTATCAAGTTAATTTTAACTTTGGCCTTAAATAACTTAAAAACATACAATACTTACAACTTCTCATTAGTTAAGTATAGATATTTGTATCGAGAGTAATCATCTTTGGATGTGATAAAATATTATTAAGCACTTAATGAAGTTGTAGTGGCCCACAAATATCTATATGCATTAAGGCTAAGACATTCTTAGCTCTATAAGCTCCTATTTTTCTCTTGTTTGTAGTTTTATCCTTTATGCACTCCACATAAACATCATAATTAAATTTATCGAGCGTTTCGAGAATCCATTAGATATAAGCTTGTCAATTCTCTTTTTAGAGATATGACCCAAAAGCTTATGTGATGATGATAAAGAATAATTCTTGTTTGATAATTCACATTTAGTGCCTTTGGTTTTAACATTATGGAATTCAATATATGATTTTATTATATCAAGTAAATAAAGGTTGTCATGATTAGATAAGTTACTAGTTCCAATAATTATATAATTAAATTAAACATCACAATTTCTGTTTCCAAATGAATAAATCTTTTTCTAATATAAAAATTGAAACCAAAATTTATCTAAAAGATAGTATAATAAATGTGTTTTTTTAATTCTAAATAAAAACTAGTATGTAATAACAATCGAAAATTCCCTATACCTAAAACTTCCACCAAGTTTCCAACCTCCATATAGATATGCTTCTCATCATCACTAGGCCTTCAATAGTATAGGCAACCTTGTATAGATATATAAGTTGTAGCGCTAGAATCCAACAACTAAGTATATTTTAGTTCTAAAACCAAATTAACTTTAGTATAAACAAAAGCCAAAAAAATACCTTTCTTTACTCACTAAGTGTGATATTTGGTACAATCTTTCCTCATATGATAAAGATCATTCTAAAAAAGCATTTATTTTCCTCATATGATATTTGGTTCCAATACCGCAATATTTTTCCCTTTCCTCTTTTTACCATGTCCTGAAGAGGTTGGTACCAAACACTATAAGAAAATTAGGTTTTAGCGACGGAAATTACTGACCAAAAATAAAGATATTCTTTCGAAAAACAAATTTGTCGATGGAAATTACTGATGCAAAGAGTCACCGGAGAAAAGACCGTAGGTAAAATTTAGCGACGAATAAAATGAATCTATCGCAAATTTAGCGATGAAAATTTGTATATCCGTTAGTAAATTTAGCAACAGAATTTTGCATTTTTTTTTGCTAAATTAAGGTAAATTTATCGACGAATTTAGAATATTTCGTTACTAATTTGCTGACGGAATCACAATATTTCATTTTTTGTCGGTGAATTTTGTGACGGTAAATATTATCCATCGGAAATTTATATATCTGACGGTGAATTTACCAATGGAAAATATTATCCGTTGCTAAATATTTATCTATTCTATCTGGAACTTAGCGATGAAGTTATATATCTGTCGGTAACTTAGCGTTAAAATGATATATTCTGTAGGTAACTTACTGATAGAATATAACAATCTGTAGCTAATTAGTGACGGAATATTTTATTTCTGTCGAGAAATTTAATTATGATAAATTTCAACCGCCATTTCTCAATTCCTACCCGAGTTTTCTATTGATAATCTTATGATTTTTTACATTTAATTTTTGTAAATAATATATAACATTGATTGATAAATGTAAAGTAAATATTATCCTGAATGGTATAACAAAAATATTATAATGTACACGAATAAGTATCTTGAAATAACTGTCAATTAAGAATTTATACAAAAACTTAAGAGTAATAGACTATCATCACATTCACTTATCTAAAAGCTATATAGGTGGTGAAGGCAGATGCGTTGATTGCTACGATGAGTTCCTGTCTCTACCCTTCAACTTATCTACCTCATTACGGAACTGGGTTATGCACTCTATCAACTTCTCTATTGTGCTCTCAAGCTGAAGGACTCTCTCATTTGATGTGAACCGCCTATTAGATCCAGCTGTAGTGGATGTGGAGGATTGCGAATAACATGTGTTTGTAAATTAAACTAAACTAACAATCCTTCCATGACAGTTCCTACCAACTACTGCATGAAGATATGCCTGACTCCTATCAAAAGTTTCAGAGTTCTGAGACTATCATTCAATGCTTTCTTGTATTTGGTCATATTATTATAATTGTTTATATTAATAAGTGATACTTTTTAAGAATTAATATTAAAATATAGATTTTACATACATGAACTTGTCTAAATCGGGTATTGACGAAGGTCACACCATCATGCTTCTTGGTGTGAGTGTGTAAAAAAAGCTAGCATGATGTACGTTTCTTGCCCATAAACTTTTCCTACATCATAATAAATTGTTATAAGTGAACTACAATTTACAAAAAAATTAACAAAATTTTCTGTATTTTCATTATATTTACCCCTATTAGATAAAAAAATTAACTCAACAACACAATCATTAATGGCACTAGACATTTATAATGTTATTATTCTCCATAATGGACATCTATTGTCATTTTAAATTTCATACATCAAATTACATTGAAGTCAAATTTCATATATCAAAGTACAAAAATTAGGATATAAGTATAAAATTTTGATACTTACAAGTTAAAATGCATGCTCCTCATGGGTCAAAGTTCCTCCAGTGTATACGAGTAGACTCTCTCCGTCTGGTCCTCCATGTCTATTGGAAAAATTGCGTTCTAAAATAGATATTTTCTCGGATGATGCCCAATATTATTGCCAATAGCTCCATATATTTTTCAGATATATATGGTAGTCGTACACCATTCTTATGTATTGAAGCAAGAAAATCTCTATGACGTATTCAAGCTCGCCTCCCCCATACATTATAAATTACAACATCAAATTTTGGATTTTAAAAAAATTCTTTATGGAAAAATAGAAAAACATACTATAAGTTCTTATAAACGAAAATATTTATCTAATTAATATATAAAATTAGATTAAGTAAAAAAGATTAAAGAATATATTTTATGTACCTTAAACTCCTGATAATAAAAATCCTTTGTCAGCTGAGAGACATTCTTCCATATATAGCCCTCAAGATTTATCATCTCCTTGAGCTTGAATGTCTAAGTTATTTTAGATCATTTTCAAATTAAAATTTATAACTTTAATATAAACCTATGTTGTTATCATATGTTACAAAATTTTTAGAATTTTACTTACGAATTGTTGACAATTGTGACGTACGTTCTTCCATCAACTCCCTTAGCTTCAGGCTGGAGGTTGTCTCCTTCATCTACAGTGTTTATCCCTGATATCTCTGTCGGTATAAGGGTGGTGGATGGTGTAGGGCTGGTGGATAGTGTAGCAGGGTTGCTGGATGGTATAGGAGCTGGTACAAAAGGTGATGCTTCAACTGGATGTGAAATAGCATCTGCAGAATGTGATGCTTCACTTGAAAATGAGCCGACTTCCCTAAATCGTTGTAAACTAAAGCTTGGTCTCATCATATCCTGTTTTCTCTTTGGTAGCATATTTTTAACCTGAAACTCACCGATAAGCCTCATAGGAACTGTATCACGGGTTTCCAACCTATATACCATCTTAGGGGTTTATTATGCATTGGATCATCCATAAGAGATCAAACCCATTTCACATACAGTAAATACTTATGTAATTCATACATCTACTCATCAATGATTCAAACAAAACCTAAACATATATACTTAGACTATCAAAGAAGAACATATAAACTCATTAATGATTATAAAAATATTCTAAACAACAACACAAAATCAAGACCTCCTTTGCATTCATACAAAAACCCATACTATTAAACCAAAACATATGGTAGATATTAGTTAGATGACTTACTTAGATAGACAATCATAAGCTACAAAGATGAAGGATGAGGTTTAACGATTAGCGATGCTCTGAAAACACAAAATAGGGCCTGCGAAAAAGAAAATTTTGTATTTAATATAATACACTAGTTCAATAGTTTTTTATTTATATTTGTTGTATATAACGTTGTTATTGAGAATAAGAGAAAACCTTTGTTTTTGAAAAAAGTAAAAATTTGTATGAAAAAGTGATCTTTGACTTTCATGGATTTATAGATCAAACTATTAAGAAAAAGTGAGGAATGTATGAAGGATAAAAACCTTCCAATGGATTGGAAATTTAACTCTAAATCAAATTGTAGGTGATGTTCAATAAGAGCTAATTAATAGATCACATTTTAGAAGTATATCACATTTTTTATTTTTAAAATTAAAACTATGAATATAGATGAAGCACTTATTCATGAAAGTTATATTTTATTTCCTATCAATAAAGACTTGAACTAATCACAATGGCTTGTCAAGTCTTTATGTTTCAATAAAAACGTCCATTCATAAATACTTAGACTATTAAACTGCAACCTAAAAACCCATCAATTATTGTTAAAGGTAAAATTGCAAAGAACAACACAAAATTGATCACATTGTAGACATTACTTAGTTAAACGACTTACCTTGATAAACAGACAATAGCAAGCTAAAAGAAGACAAATGACGTTGCACAATTCTCAATGTTCTTTAACACAAAACATGACTTGCAAGAAAGACAATTCATGTATTCATGTATTTTTCATATTCTACATAAGAACAACTTAAAATTAAAGGCAAAAATAACAATAATTCACCTAAAATGACATAAAAAGGCATGTAGCGTGAATAGCACGATAACTATAGACAATGAGAATAGGAAGAGGGAACCCTTTTAAATTAAAGAGGCTAATAAGAAGAAGTTACAGGTAGCCCAAGTAAAGACGAGAAAGAAAAGATTAAGGAAGTTTTGAGATCATAAGTATGAACTAGTTTAAAGTCTTGAGATCATAAGTATGAAAAGGAATAAACTATACTCTAGGCTCAAAAGAGTCTCAAAAGTATTTAAATGTGTACATAAGTGATAATGATATAATGAAGAATGAATTGTATACTATAAAATCATGTAAGAGTGTGGCTATTATTAGCAATCATACTTAGGTGAATTAAAACATAAGATTAAGACATTAAAGAAGAAGGTTAATTCTTTCAAGGACTCATTATCTAAATTCACCAAGGAAGTGAGAAACTAAAAAGCATATTAAGAGCACAAAAGAATTCCAATAATAAGTATGAGATTAAATATAATTATGGCCATACATTCAATTATAATACTACATTTATCAAAGGAAAACATTTTTATATTGAATAACCTTTGCCTAAGATGAAAAATAAACATAGTGCATCAATATCTAAGCATACATGTAAATCATATACATGTGTTTCACCCATTAGGCCTTACTTTAAAGGCAAGTCTTATACATTCATGTACGGTTAAAAATTTTGGCATAGAGTTCAATATTATCAGGAAAAGAATAGTTATAAATTCTATTCAAAGACATAAGGTAGCATGCAATCTCATTCATAATCATCTAAGACTCAACACTATTTTAGAAGCAAGAATCATGCTCCTACATAAAATAGGCCTTTTATTAAACACAATGTCATAGCATACATTTTAGAAGTATTTCACATCTAGTTTCTTATTTTTAAAATTAAGCCTATGAATATGGAAGAAGCACTTATTCATGAAAGTTAGAATCTGTTTCCTATAAATGAAGAATCAAACTAATTTGAGAGATGTAAAGTGTGTAATTTAGTACCTAACTAAGAGAGATGTAACTTTGGCATTTCAATTTAATTTTAAGACCTAATATCTACTATGGGTATTGCATTTTTATTTTCAATGCCATGAATGTTTTTCCAAACCATGAATGATTTGTCTCACTTGTTTGCTTTTAGTTCTAAAACTAATAAACTTATACTTAGTTCATCATCATCATTACGACTTTTTTTTCCTAACATATGTTTTAACCTTCTGTTCTTGTTAACAATTAAGATTCGGGAAAACATATATGTACTATGTGTTATAAAAATATAAACATTGTATCTAAATCTTATCTACATTGTATCTGAATCCACACTGTATCTTATTATATTTAACTTACCATATTAAAACAAAACAAATTTATCCCTTTAAGCCTTTCATCGAACACTTTATAAGCATAATAAACTCATCCCTAACTATTAAGAAAAGCAATGGTGCCTTGCATTCTTCACCAAAAGCTACACATTCATAAACAAAATGAGCCACTAACACCTGAAATAATCGTAGAAAACACAAACGAAATCAACCAAAACCGAAAACAAAACCTTCCCTAACAATAACAAAAAGAAAAATGAAAACCAAGTGGAAAGGAGGAATAACTAACCTCGATGGATGACTAACTAGAGAAACTGACAACGACGATGGTGTATAACCGGAGAACATCAAAAGACGATGACGATGAGGTTAGAGGGAAAGGCTTTCTAAATTTTTTTCACACGCGAAATGAAACGCAAGAAGGAAGGATTGACCTACGTTAAAATGTGATAAAGAAACGATGTTGTTTTTCTTCGAATTAAAACAACAACCCGACTTCGTTGAACTTACCAATGAAACAAACATTTTGTCTGTAAATTATCGATGGATAGAAATTGTCAGTAAATTTTGTCTGTATTTTTTGTCAAGAATCATTGGCGCCTATTTTTATGACGACTTTCACTGATCTGTCGCTAACTTCCGTGTGCAAAAGTTTTGCCTCCTCCTTTACCGATGAAATTTTTTTCCGTCATAAAGCACCTTTTTTCCTGGAGCCAGATCCTCTGGTCCACTTTTTGTGGACCAACTCTGTGTCACAAAAAGTGGACCGTCCATTTTCGTGGGTCCCATGTAAATAGACGGTCCACTTTTTGTGGCACAGAATTGGTCCACAAAAAGTGGACCAGAGGATCTGATGCCTTTTTTCCTAACTATACCGACTGAAAGCATGTTCCATGAGTAATGTACTTTAGAAATTTTTTCATCAGTAATTTACAATTTCAATTTTCTTGTAATGAAATGAGCACCCTTAGTTTTGTGTTATCTCATCCTATCTTCGTCTTGCACCAAGTGAGAGATGACTCATTTAATGTCCATTTTTTCTTTTGACAATTATAGCTTACCTTAAACTGATTGAATTGCAGAGGAAGAGATATCAACACCAATTGAACGAGCAAGTCTTTCGATAACTCTATCTTTAGTGACTTTAGTTTTCTTACAAGATGAAGCATTTCGAGTATGTACTCCCTTGTTCTTCCATTACCATTATACCTTATTGAGACGTGTTTCCTTAAACTTACATTTGTCTCTGCCTTATTGCTTTTGACGAAGAGCTTCTCAAAGGTGTCAAGGAACTTTCTGGCATCCATTTCCTCAAACATAGTGTCTAGAAATGTCTTTAAGCTAACATTCTTCATAATCATAAGACTCACGTGATTAGAGATATCCCATCTCTTGAAAACCCTCTAATCTTTATAAGAGCTTTGATTTGTAAGAGGCATAAGACATGGCTTTCTCAATATGAGGTTTAGATCCATACATCCCCAGGCCATAGTCACCTTATTTTTTCAAGTCATAAAGTTGCTACCACTAAGCATTAGATTGTTGTTAACATTGGCAGCAATAGAAGAAGCATAACAATATCAACTGTATAGAGGACAATACATAAAACACAATCAGCTCACATATACGTGTAACTATAACCAAGTGATTAATTATATCAATAACATCCCATCTCAATATAATTGGAGTGATATTGAATCTGGACTTTAGACACAGAATTCACTCAAAACTGATTTTCTTAGAGTAGTAATCAAGTATTGATGCCTTTGGGTCGACCTAACACTCACAATAGACACCTAATAACCATCACACATTTATTATCTACATGAAGATGTAAGTTGTTGCAAAAACAAAAAAGGTCTTTCTTTAAACTGACATATTATCTACATGAAAAAAAACACACCCCACCACCTTAATAATTCATAATCAAAAAGTTTTTACAATAGATGTCACTTTGGTAACTATACTATTTTGACCTATCGATGTGAAGAATTAAGTACACGTAATTTTAGCTTTATCTAAGATTATTCACTAATTATAAGTAGACATGAAATACGCAATACAAATGCACATAAAATAGGCATAATTTATCCATATAAACAAAAACATAACAAATCAAAATTATGAATTTGTTCCAAATATATTATGCCCAAAAAATATTATTATATTATTATTATTATGAGAATGTTCCACAAAATAACAACAATAATGATAAAATACATAGACTCATTTAATGTGCATGGAAAAGTCAAAAAGGAATCTTTCCGTGAAGAAAGAAATTCTCCATCTCACCAACTCACCATCCTTAAAAAATTTGAAGGCTTTATCAAATATAAATCATAATAATAATAATAGTAATAACATATAGTATTGGAATATAATTTCATCATATAGAACTTCCATGATTATGAATAAAATAATTTGAATATATAAAGCCAAACGTGGAATTCACCCTAATTGAACCGTAATTATCACAAACTCATGGATTTTAAATATAAACCATTGTCAAAACTTCAATTAATCATCATAAAAATATATTCAAACAATCCTAGGGTAGGAGAAGCAAACTTGAATCTATGATAGTAAAAATTCGAAATTAATAGTAAATCCAATTTGAATTAGAAATTTAATTGAAGGAGTATTTTATTAATATATGAATCTACATTTAATTTTGTTAAAAAATAATAATAAATTCATCTCACTCTACTCTTGAAAGTTAGATTTGGCAATAGGACTTATTTTAAACAGTTTATTTTATTTATATTTTAAAATTACTTGTTCTATTTTAGTTACTTACCACATAAAATAACAGTTTTTTCTAACTTGGCTAATTATACATTTAGTAAGAAATTATTTTTATTTGAAAACAATTTTATTATTATTTTTATTTGACAAATTATTAGTTATTAAGGATTAAATTCCCGACTTGTTCAATTTTTGTTAATTGATAATTTGACATGTCACAAAATTCTAGATCTGATACCCCTTTCAACCATAGGGCCAAGACCAAAATTTTCACAGGCATACTTTGAAAGAACCACACTGCCAATTCGCTATACATTTGTATAATTGTAACGCAAGATTAAAGGAAATTATTCCAACGTACCAATCAATAAATATTCTTATGAAAAATACTTGTTTCATGCCGTCTTTGCCTTGTGTCTAAACCTTTTAGCTTTCCTCTTGAACAACACTGGATTCAAGAAGCGTTTTAAGGGGAATAGAAGGGGTCGACGAGACATCCTTAGACTTGTTTTGCATTTCCCTGTATCGAGCAAGAAAATGTTTTGCCCTCTTAGACCCCAGTGATACTCTTTAAGGAAGCAGAAATTGGTTAACGTTAAGAACATGAAACTAAACGGACAAAAGCCAATTGAACTTGTACCTGATGGAGAAAAAACAGAGGTCAAATGAATACTTCTGCTAGCCAATTCTTGCTTGATTTCTTCTGCTAACAGCTCCTCCTGTGGCAGAAAACTACCAGCGAAAGAGTTGTCTTTAGATTCTGTACGTTTCGTATCACCGCTGAGAACCAAGGTTTCCTCATTGTCAGCGGAATCATGCCCTTGGTCTTCCATTAATATCTCCATTGGAGCCTCCTGATTAGCAACTGAAGGGCAGCCTTCAAACCTTCTATCATCAGAGCAAGCCAAATCTGGTTCATGAACAAGGTCCGCACCTTCAACTACTCTATCATGAGCAAAATCGTGAACTGGTATATGATCTACTTTTGGACCTTCAATTCTTTTATCTGAGGTCAAATTAAGTTGAATATGATCTCCAGCTTCTCTTAGTTGTCCAATTCCCAAAGAATTTTCAGGTAAAGATTTTTTTTCTTGTTCATCCATGTCCATCTCTATTCTGTCTCCAACCAGCACATCTTGTGCACCTAAAACTTCATCAAAATCTTTTGATCTCATAGGCTTTCCAACTGGATGAGCATGATGATTAGAGTTGCCCAACACGTTATCTGTTTTAGCATCAGCAACACAAAATCCATTTAAATTGGTTCCAAAAGCAGACGTATCAGACGTCTGACACGTTAAATGTTCATTTGGTAAGGTCAGATCTGACTCAGATCTAACAATCGGTTCTTCTAATTGATGACCCTGTCTCTCCTTTCCTTTAGTATCTGAATCAGTCAAATACTTCATTGTCTCCACGGTGGATTTTGTAGGGGATCTAATCTGATCATAGTGACTCAAAGCATTTGCAGCATAATTTGACAAATCCAACCATCGAGATTTCTCATAAGCAGGGGCACTATTTGTTTGAGCATTGTCCAATGAAGTTTTATCAATTCCACGAAGATGAAAGCCATCAGCCTTCAAAGATTCTCCGGAAGTTGCAACTGATGCTTCAATTGCCTTAGTTGCAGCCACAGAAGCTCCACTATTTGATGCCAAGTTATCTATAGTTGGAGTAAAGTCAATCACTTTAGCAGTTTTAATTGATTTTGTCGTTTCAGAAAAAGCCTGGGCCACATCATCCAATAGTAAATCCCCTTCACCACTTGAGATGGGATCCCATTTAAGCCAATCTGCAGAGAAAGGATCCTCGGAATCAGACATTTTATTAGATGGTACTAGTTCAACTCTGATAGCCTCTTTATAGAAGTTCTTTTTCCTCAAAGCATTGGTCACAAGGTTCCTGAAAAGATTTTGGTAAGACACAGTATGAAGCCATTAGGAGGGTTCTAATAGACAAGCACGCAGTGTTTGGCCTTTCAAAATTTTCCATACCTACAATTTTGGGAAATTGCTGCTTTAGCTCGGTCCATTGGAAGTCCAAGCAAAGAAGTTAAATTTGCCACATCATATGGTCCCCTAAGCTCATTTACAGACGAAGCACCACTGGTAAGAATCAGACTCTTTCCTCTAGTCCAGTCCACTAATAACTGAAACATCATTACAAAGTATTCATCAGATGATAAGTCAATCAAGTAACTTTTGTATCTTTCAGCCACACGTGAAAATAAATCTGCATAACACCAGCCACAATTATCAATACTAATCCGTAGTTCAGACTAAGTACCAACAACTTTCACATAAAAATATATGACATGTTCATTGTTCGATTAAGTAGAAGGGCACTGAATCATAAACCCCAATAAAAGCCTATCCAGATCAAATTCACAAAGGTAAACTAGAATATCACCTTGGCATTGGGTATCATTTGCCTCCTCAATTGAACATCTACAATGAGATCAGAGTACATAATTTCAAAATAAACCCCACGCTGAGCATGTAAAATATAAAAGCATTAGCAAGAACACCATCAAGACCAACATATAAAGGCATGAAACGACGAATGTACAAAACCGAAAAGCGACAAACCTCCAGTGCAGTTTTTATCATGTGCTGTTTTAACCGAAATGGCAGCTTCTCCGAAAAATCAATCGAAATTATATGCACCTATAGATCATTCAACATTATACATATCAATAAACGAACGAAATCCAGTTCTCAATTGTTTTTCTTCCGATCAATGAAAGCACAAACCTCAGCTTTTTCACAGGCGTGATCAAACGCGTTTTGATTCATAGGCCTAACAGCAACCAAATCATAGCTCTTCAAAACCGGGTTCCCATTGTTGAGCACATGGCTCTGAGCCAGGCTATCGACGCAGACCGTCAAGCGCGTGTACTGACGGAACGGGGAGACCCGTGGCACTCCGAGAAGGTCTCGGTGAAAATTGACCGAGGAGGCCAGAGAAGGCGCTACGCTAAGAAGAGACGAAAACGACAATAGCGGAATCGAGCAGCGGTCCTGATCTGACATGACGCCCTTCATCGTACGGTTGTAGGCTATCCCGCTGTAGCCGAGCTCCATTGCCTTGGTTACAATCTTGATACGCGCCGCTTTGGAGGCCTCTGACGTTTCATAGGGTAAGTTTAGGTCGAAGAACCCCATTGCTGTTACACATAAGAGGTCTTTGGGTTTTAAGATTCAAGTTAACTTTGTTTAGGGTTTAAGTTTAAGCGAAGCAGCAATACGGCGTCTAGGCCGTCGTTTTGTCCTGGATGAATCAATAGTAGTTGTTTTGTTCAACTTTATATTTAAACTTTGGATGAGGCGCGAAAAGGACCAAATTAACCTCGCGCGTGCTCAAAATTAAACGATCCGCCAAAATGTGTTTGTCCACGTCATCGATCCAATGCACTCATTATCGACCGTTGATCGAACCCCATCGACGGTTTTGACAAATTTTTTGAACTATCACAGGGACAGTAGCTTTACTCAACAAAAAAGGCAGAAGTAGCGCCTATATATCAGTGACGGCATTTAGCGAGAGAAGCAATACAATCTCTGCATTGGATTGAAATCAACTTCGGTGCATTTGTGAATTGGGGTTTTTGGTTGATCAAAGAAGGATGTCAGGACGTGGAAAGGGAGGGAAGGGATTGGGAAAGGGAGGAGCGAAGAGGCACAGGAAGGTTCTTCGCGATAACATTCAAGGGATCACAAAACCAGCAATAAGGAGGCTGGCTCGCAGAGGAGGGGTGAAGAGGATAAGTGGGCTGATATACGAGGAGACTCGTGGGGTTCTGAAGATATTCCTGGAGAACGTGATTAGAGACGCAGTGACTTACACGGAGCATGCTAGGAGGAAGACGGTGACTGCAATGGATGTGGTTTATGCTCTGAAAAGACAGGGAAGGACTCTATATGGCTTCGGCGGTTGATAGCAGTTTGGAGGATGCTGGATGGAGGAGAAGTCTTGCTGTCAAGAAACCCCCTTTCTTTTCCTTTGTTTTTGGGGCTGTGGTGGTGATGATGGTGCTTAGTTAGGGATTGAGAGCTTTTTATTTTTCTTTTGTTATAATTACGACGGCAAGGCAAATGGTACTCGTAGAAATGTTTTCGTTTTTCAAGTTAGTAAAGGGGAAATCTACCATTTCCTATAATTCAACGCTTGTTTCAAATAATCCGGTTTTGATCTCAAATTATAATCTTCAAACGAAACTGCCTAAATAGAACAACCAGAAGGACACGCATTAACGAAACCCAAATAGAAAATTCAATCACCATATGCTCTTCTGCTTGTGACGCCTTCTTTTACCCTTTCTTCTTATTGTGGACGGCCTCACGTTGTACTTTTTTATGTACATTATAATTATTCGTGGTGATAAGCTTTTGTGAATTCGTCAAATAACAGTGCATGCGCAAAGGTTGAACCATTTTGGTTACCTAAATTGATTTATAGTTTGATTAAAATCATACTTATTTTAGCCTTTGATTTAGCTAAGCTACTTTTAAGTTGTCCAGCTCAGGTTAACCTGACTCACCCTCAGGTTTAAATTTGTAAACAAAATGGAACAGGGAAATAAATGCATCCAATTCACGCTTACGGATTGTCAAGCGCAACAAATAATTGACTGGAAGCTGATAACCTTTTAAAGATCTAGCAACTCGATTTCTTATCGGATAATTAAACAGCATTCATTTGCATGAGAAAAATTTGCAGCTCCAGCTGACAAACAAATAAGGTAAATTTGGGGCTACTAATACTATCCAAATTGAGAAAATCCTACTTTCAAAAGTGATACCGCTTTGTTGAATTAATTTTTATGATCAAAAACATCCCAGTCATATGGAAAGGCTGAAGCTGAAGGTTACACGCGCAGACCAAGTAAATAGTCCAACCAGACCTTACTCGGTAAAACATTCTCCAGTCACAATCCACTTTGTGGTGCTCACTCTGTCTTGTGCTTTGAAGATCTGCTTGATCCAGAATACCGCACTGCACTTGTCCGCCTCCCAATAAACTTAAGAACCTCATCTATAAGAATCACTGGTAATGAAACAGCCAGCACCAAAAGCCATTCGTTCAGGCTGAGTGGCACTATTCCAAAAATTTGTGCAAGGAAGGGTACATAAAGGATTAAAAAGTGCAAGCCAAATGATACGCTCATTGCAAGAAGGAGATATGGATTGACCCAAGGTGGCATTGTTAAGAGACTGCCATCTTCAGAGAGGGCGTTGAGGGAATTGAACATCTCAATGGCAACCAAGACGGAGAGGGATAAAGTGGAAGCCTTAATTTTTCCAGAGCGGAAGTATTCGCAAGGATTTGAATCAAAGTTGAACTCTCGAGACCCTGCTGTGAACGGTGACACTGAGAAATCCTTCCAGGAATCACACCGATCCCAGTTAGAGAGTTGGGAGTAGGTGACAACAGTGTGGCCATCCCCACTCAGGTCAATGAACATAAATGTGTGGTGAGTGTACCATATGACAAATATACCAACTGTCGCTATCCCAACGTAAGTTCCAATTACCTGCAGTTGAAGACTAAGGTTAATCAGGAATTTTGAGTTGATCCCACATGCAACACTAAATCAAAGTGAATTTTTTTTTGGGGGGAAGGAAACAATAAACCAAAGTGCAACAGGCACTGACTGATAAACAAAGGTTGTTTACCAGGTAGCGGAATAAAATCCAAGCAGTGATCAATGAGTCATCACTTCTCCTTGGAGGCTTCTTCATGATATCTTTGTCTGGGGGATTGAATCCCAGAGCGGTTGCTGGGGGTCCATCAGTTACAAGATTAACCCAGAGAAGTTGGACTGGAATCATCCCTTCTGGAATTCCCAAAGCAGCAGTCAAAAATATAGAAGCAACCTCACCAATATTTGATGAGATCATGTACCTGAAATTGTAAAATTTTAGTAAAAAGGAATTCTAACCTCAAAATGTACAAGCAACCAAACAATATAGACAAGTTTTCGTTAAATAGTTTCATGAGTTAGAAAATGCCTTGGAATTTTTGGTTTGCCATTTCAAACAACACCACGAACACCTTTTCTACAATTTCTCACATGGGAAGCCTCAATCTATCGCACTTATCATTTATAATATAACTGTTAGGCAGTAGAGATCTACTCTGTCTACGAAGTAATCACATATCATTCATCAACTCGGCCTTTCTCCCCGGCAGCCTGGCCAATCATTTAATAGGAAAAGAAAAAGAAAAGAATGACAAAGAAGAAAAAATAGTATCCAAAATTGGGTTTGCTTCTCAAAATATCAATCCCTATGGCTTACAACAATGGTTATGAACATAGTTTTTGCAACCATTCAAACATGACACGTGCGAAGGTTTGCCAAGAACATTTAGGTAAATACTTAATTACGCCCACTTTCAACGTGTCAACAAAAATATAGAAGACATCCCTAAGCTGCAGTTTACCATAATACATATAACCCAAAAAAAAAATATTTAAGTATAAACCTGATAAAAGCCTTCATGTTGTCGTAGATGGACCTGCCTTCACCAACAGCGGCAACAATAGTACTAAAATTATCATCTGCTAATACCATGTCAGATGCTTCCTTTGCAACCTAAAATGAGACAATTAGGCATTAAACAAAAATAGAAAAAAGGAGATAAGAATACAATGGTATGAGTTAGTGTAGCAAAACTAACAGAAACAGCCAGTACATGAAGTATGTATAACTGCAAGGAACAATGGTAATCTTTGTCTAACTTGTTAGAAAGATACTTATTAGTGTAGTCCAATGCATGTACAGAAACATAGACTATCAAACGTAAATCAGAATCACATCACTGACTACTAAAATGTTAGTGAGAACACCCTCATCTCAAGTTTTAAGCTATTCATGCCAATATGTCAGAAAATATTAAGTGGTACCTCCGTTCCAGCAATGCCCATTGCTACACCTATATCAGCCAACTTCAAGGCAGGTGCATCATTTACTCCATCTCCAGTCATAGCAACAACTTCACCATCCTCCTTAAGCAACCTCACTATCTCTTGCTTGTGTTTTGGTTCAGCCCTAGAGAATAGCAAGCCCCCACCCTCTCTTTGTCTTAAATGACGCATCTTATCAGGGACTTCCATGAACTCTCTTCCAGTCAAGCTTCTAGAACTTGTGTTATCATACAGGCCAAATACACCTATTTCACGACAAATAGCTTCTGCAGTATCCTTGTTGTCTCCTGTAATAACTATGACACAGATTCCAGCAGCTTTGCAATCCTCAATTGCTTGATGAACCTCTTTCCGTGGAGGGTCCTATTACAATACAAATATAATCAATAAGTCATAAACATAGTGCTAACGAAGGAAAGGGGAAAAAATAAAGGAAAAGAAAGCAGAGGAGTAAAAGGAAAATTTCTGGATTATGGAAGCAACCCACCCTTATACCAACAAAGCCAACAAAAACAAGTTGACTTTCAATTGAAGAATACGTAGATGGGTTAAGTAATAGCTGATGAGCTGGGTGTTCTTCATCACCATTATATGTTGCAAACTCTGGTACTTCCTCTTTGTATGCAAAACCTAGACAGCGTAATGCACCTTTTGACATTTCATGAAGGTTTTGCAATATAAGATCCCTCGAATACTGATCCAACTCTACAATAGAACCATCAAGCAACTGAAAAAAAGAGCTTCTCTCCAACAAGTTTTCCACTGCCCCCTGTCACAATCCGGAAGACAAGTCAAAAAAGTCCAACAAGATAATCGAGACAAAAGAAAAGAAAGAAACAGAAAGCTAAATGTTCTAGCAATGAAATTCAGTAAACTTTTGAAGTGAAGTCCAGCTACACCACTTATCTAGATATATCTAAACTAACAAGTGCAACAAAACACTAGCAGGGATAAATCTACATATTATGTCATAGGGAGTGAATACATTTTTTTACATTCACTTTAGTGAAGAGTATCAACAATAGCCAAAGTAATATAGTTGCTGGTGAAATGCAAATGACACTGCATTAAGTGAAGAAATTTACAAACTTGGAAGAGATGCAATGCATCAACAAACATCTTTCAACTGTACAGAAGGACCTTTCCTTCAACTCCAGAGGACCAGATCTATATCCAGTTCAGGTCAGGGTAAACTTTACGAGTGCTAAAGTAAAAAAAGTACTATCTCAAAAATCCTAAGAGTCCATAGATTTTCTTGTTTCTTGCAGAATAAAAACATACACGCACTCACAGTTCATGCATATTCTTGTTTCATTGGAACTGATCAAACACAGTTTATTTAACCACGAAGAATACTATTAAAGGTACCAAACTGAAAACTTTGATAAGCAGAAAAATGAAATCTAGAAAACAGATATAACAAAACAGTTGGGAGGAAGAATGAACCTTCACTAGCAAGGATTTTTTGCCTGAGCTAGAATTCACAATAACTCCCATCGATTTCCTGTCATGGTCGAACTCAAGGGTTGCAATTCGCTGCTCCATTTTGTTCCATAGTTGAGAACAACCTAATATGCATGAAAACAACGATGAAAAACTTAACAGTCTGAAAAAAAGAACTCCCAAGAGATAAACAAGATTCAGAATTCAGGTACATACGTAGGACATCCCCTTGACCAGAAGATGATTCATTATTAGGTCCTCCAGGGAATCCCATTTTCTCAACCAGAACCTGTTAAGTATTAGAAAAGAATTATGTAAGAAATGTCAAAAGCATTTTATCAATGATCAGCAACAATTACTTGAATGATACATGCTAGATAACAAAAGCACGTGTGCCACAAAAACACGCATGAGGGAAAGGAGAACTAAAGGTCTGATTATCAAGGTGTGCCAATCATATAAACGGCTCCATTCAGGCTCAAGATATAACAAATTCAAACTTTAAAAGAAAATCCAAACCAAGAAATAGTGGTAAATATTACCTTTAGTGCAGCCTCAGTAGGCATTCCACTAGCAACATAATGCTGCCCAGATTTCTCCACGCCAGCATCATTGCAAACTGCAGCTATCTTAGCAATCATTTGAAGATTAGCATCCATTCGACCTACAGGCCAATCTTCTATTTCACCATCAAAAGGGTCATAGGTGGTCCCTTCCACATTAAATGACCGAAGAGTTCCAACCCTAGAGCCAATAGCCACAAGCTTTGACACAGCCATTTGATTGGTTGTCAAGGTACCAGTTTTATCAGAGCAAATCACAGTGGTACAACCAAGAGTCTCAACACTAGGTAACTTTCTAACAATTGCATTCTTTTGAGCCATCTTTCGAGTTCCAAGTGCCAGACATGTGGTAATGACTGCAGGCAATCCCTCTGGTATGGCAGCCACTGCCAAAGCAACGGCAATCTCAAAATAATATGTGCACTTCTCAAACGAGAATTTAAAATTCTTTGGCCAACCATCCACATATTCCCAACTTAGGAAGTACTTCACATTGATAAGCCAAACTACTGCACAAACAACTCCAATAATCATTGTTA
>JANVCL010000008.1:4088260-4108040 GCA_026546855.1 Erythroxylum incrassatum | reverse complement strand
AAAATTCAGAATTCATGATATGATATATATTGATTGATGTATTTCAAGACTTCCAACGTGTGTCCAATCGTGATTGATGTATTTCTATGGAGCATATATTCCATTAAGTAATGTCCGATCGGTCTTCAGACGTGTTCGAGTTGTGTCCACCGTGTGTTAGTGGGTGTCTGACACGGAGGCGTGTCCGACACACGGACACGGCTCCATTTTGCCGTGTCCGTGCTACATAGCACACAACAAATACACAATATCGTATATGAATAGTGTTGTTTTCAGTTACGATTATATTTGAAATAAATTTAAAGAAACTCCGTGAATAAAATTAATTATAAATTAATTTATGATGGCACTCAAATTTGAAACCTTAATTTAACTGAAATCTTATTTTATAAGTTCGATTAAATTCCTTTGCACTTGAAGCTATTTTAGAAGTGTTACTAACAACAATTTGTTGCTTGAATTCCGTTATCCGCAAATTTAAGGTACAAGATGATACCGAAAAGGTACGCGTAGTGCGTAGATGATCATGCACTAAAACTCTTCCAAGTACATGCTTTTGCTAGAGTTTGTGAAACATGTTTCTTTCACTACGAGAAGTTGAAGATGCTGATGGTACGCGTAGATGATCATGCACTTAAACTCTTCCAAGTGCATGCTTGTGCTAGAGTTTGTGAAACATGTTTCTTTCACTCACGAGAAGTTGAAGATGTTGACTCTTGACGGCAGCCGTGTAAAACTTGTCTCTGTAAGCCATGTAATTGACCCTGGAAATTAACTCCCCATGTGACTCGTAACTTCTGTTAAATATATGTAATCAAATAATTGGTGAAACACCATCTAATTACTCCACTAAATGAGGATTTATGCACTTTTGAACTCTGAGTTTTAATAAAATATGTAAGAAGGTAAGGATCAATTTGATGTTGGTTTTCTATCCCAAAGTCAGAAATGATTAAGATTGGAAGCTTTCATTATGGCTTTATAAGGAGGCATATGCTTAAAGTTTTATATATTCTAAAATCTCTTTCTCATAATTTTGTATATTAATTCTTGGTATGGATTTTGACATTTTTCTCTTATAATCTTTGCTTTATATAGTAGAAAATTTTCTATTCTTCTATGTAGCTTTTTCCCATATTTGTCGAGAGTTTTTCACATTATATTTTGTGTGTTCCTTTTTTTAAAAAATTTTTTATTGACGTGTACTATTTTATTCAGTTAAAGTACATTTTTTATTAATGGTATCAAAAGTCTAAGGGTTGCTCAATTATGCCCTATAATTACAGCATAGATTAATCTTTCACATTAAAAAAAATGAGATTTTTTTTTAGTATTTGAAGTGATTGAGGGGATGTCTAAGAAAAATTCGGTCTAAAAAGACTGAGTTTTAACTGAGATCACTTTTAACTTTTTTGGTCTTTCTTGAGAGAAAAATGAGAAGGGCATCTTTGAAATACTTTAAATATAAATCCCCTTCTTGTCTTTTCCGGTTTTGCCTTTACGAGAAATCAGCAACTGGTAACTAGTACATCCTAGCTAGAAAAACTTCGTAGTCGCAGGCGAGAAAGTCAACTAGTACATCCTAGCTAGAAAAACTTCGTAGTCGCAGGCGAGAAAGTCACAACGAGCATATGCACATGACGTGACTGATTTAACTATTAAATTTCATTAGCTATTTTTTAATAATATTAGATAAAATTAGATATTTAATATTAACTGTTTATATGTAAAATAACTTATAAAGACATGAGTTTAAAAAACATATAAGGGTATGAATATTATGATATTCTTATAGGAATTTAAATTTTAGATATTTAATTCTAAAAAATTAAATTTATAAAATAATAATAAAAATTAACTTTAATAAATATAGAATATTTCATAATAATAATAATAACAACAATAATAATAATCATCATCATTATTGTTACCATTATCATGATAATGAGTAATATTGATAATTATTATTTAATTAGTTTTATTAATTTGAATTAGACTATTTTAACAAAATAAATATATAAATATTATTTTGTCATCGTAATATTGATATTTATTACTTAATTTAAAATTATTTGATGTCTTAATGTAAAATGAGTAATAGAATTAATTTGTGAATATTATTCAAAATTATATAAAATTGTAATATATATATATATTATAAAAACATTTTTATTAAATTATTATTTGTTTATATATAATAATTTAAAATAATTATACTACACCAAAAGAACTATTAAATAATTAAATATTATTTAAAAAGATAAAACAAATTTGTAAATATTAAATAATCAATTTTGAAGCATGGTCAATTAAATCCAAATAATACATTAAACAAACATATATGCATGCATTAACTTAAGAAAGGGTATAGTTGGATTTTAATTCATTTCATTTCAGCTGATAGATGAAAACGTTCATATATTGCAGCGTTTTCGTTTTCAGCTAGTTAGTTTCAAAAGCTTACTAAAACATTGTTCTCCAAACAGCTAACAACCACCAATCAGCTGAAAAAACAGCTGATTGGTTAATATCCAAACGCACCCTTTGTCTTTTCTTATAAAGTTGAGTAATTATTAATTGCATTTTTGGTTTTTTAATAACTTATTAGTTAAATTGCGTAATTTGAACAAAATAAAGACAATAAAGTAGCCCAATAAATGATCTAAATCAATGAGTCGAAGTCCGTGTAAAAAATAGATCCCAATCAGTGTGGACCGGACCCATATCGATATTGTGATGGGAAAGCTCAATATGGATGCTATATATAAAAGTTAAGGTCTCCTGCGGTTACTCATATTAATTGTAAGTATAAGGATTCTCTAACTCATTAAAAGAGTTTACGTTTTGAGAAAACTATAGAAAGACCTTACCCACGTTCCGGTGAGTAGTTCCCTTGAAGATGGTGGCAGATTCGCACTCATTTCAACTTAGGAAAAACTCTTTTGAAGTTACAGAGACCAAAATCAGGCATTGTTTGTATTTTTCATTTCTTGCCCTTTCATGTTCAACCTGGAATACATAACTAAGGTACCGTTACGTATTACTTGTGATATCAAAGCGGTGACATGATCGGGTGATTAAAAACAAAGATTAAGGAACTGTAAGTTGATCCGTTAACTAAAAGACTTTGCCTACTTGTGTTTTTGACACAAGTATACAGTATGAATGTTTTGACGTCTTTAGACACTATTAGTCAGGGGATCATTATGTTTGTTCTATGTATATTTGTACAATTTAATGTATTATGACAGTGTGATAGTTCATCAACAAAGATGATCATCATTTATTCTCAGTAATACTTGTTGTCATAGTACGTATAAAAGTCTTAAGATTTGTATCGATCTTAAACAATTAAAGGTCATTGGGCCTATATATAGACTGACATCGTGCCTATGTCATTTAGACGCATACAGTTTTAGTATGGATATCCATAAACTTTACATGACATATGGGGGATAAAAGATTTTAATTTCGTAAAGGTTCTTTAAAGCAGTTTAGCATTTAGTTGGAGAACATAAAGATTTTCTATAATGTGGTTTAGCATTTGGTGAGAGGAAATAAGTTTTTTCTAATGTTGTTTAGCATTCGGTGAGAGAAAACATTATTTTTTTATACTGTTTAGCATTTGGTGAGAGAAAGCAGGATTTCTCTAATGCAGTATAGCATAAAGTTGGAATCGAAACCTACAAACGAAGATGATATAATTTAGATCGTAAAGGTATTATCCTAGTTTGTCACATTTCATTCTCCCATTCATGTTAGTGAGTTATTAGATATGTGTGATTGTATTGGATATGTATCGTACATGATACATGCATTTGATACTTTTCGGTATCGAAAGCCTTGTAGGACAGAATGATGGACTTTCATTATCTTTGGATCAAATGTTTTGTCTTTAAACGTAGTTGACTAATTCAGTAGCGTGGCTTAACTGAGTTTTCAAATTGTTTTTAAACTAGAGTCAAAACTGTAATTAATGTTTGTCCAAAGGAGAGAATGTTGGACAATTTGTCCTTTCCAATAAAGTTGGACAATTATTAATTGCATTTTTTTGTTTTTCAATAAATTATCAGTTAAATCACGTAATTTGATCTAGATAAAGATGATAAAGGGACCCAATAATTGATCTAGACTAATGGGTCAAAGTTTGGGTGAAAAATAGATATCAATTAGTATTGACCAGACTCATATCAACCTTGTGATGAGAAAGCCCGATATGAAAACTATATAAAGGTTAAAATACCCTGCAGTTGTTCATATTAATCGTAAACATAAGAAATCTCTAACTCGTTAAACACAATTCATAAGGTCCTGGAAGATTCGTGTTGGTAAACACAATTCATAAGGTCCTGGAAGATTCGTGATCGTTTGAAACTTAAAATTGACATCGAAATCAGTCATAAAATCGAAATCAGATATTCTATATTACCTTTGTTTTTAATTATTTCATATCGATGATATATACGTAATAAGGTTTGTGTTAAGTATTATATGAGCAAAGACATCAGCTAAGCCAGAGTCGTTTAAGAGACAACAACTCTAGAGAAGGCCACTCGTTGCGGTTTCTGACAGCTTGACGGTTCACAGTATCGGGGACCTTGATTTTGTCTTTAAAACAAACATAAGATACATCGAGTAACATAAGTGCATTTCGCCGCTTAGTTCTTCTACGTTTGTCAACAGTCTGTACGCTTTCCTCTTCTGACCAGTTTGCAATCAATGGTACATGACGACACCTAGGTAAGTATACCCGGAGAACAAATAGACGGGTCACATTGTATAGTTACGGAGGAGACAATTAGCCACGTGGTAGAGCCCGGTGACATGAACTTGTTGGCCACATCGTCTGGCTCAAAGGGAGCATCTTTTGAATGCGGCTAGATTTTTTATTTACGAGACGACACCTAGGTAAGTATACTGGGAGGACAAATAGTCTGTGACCAAACGGGTCACATCACATTGTCCAGTTGCGGAGGAGATAAGCAGCCACGTGGTAGAGCCCAAAGGGGAGCATCTTTTGAATGCGGCCAGATTTTTGATTTATGAGAACAAAAGTCAATTGCTTAAGCAGGCTCAGTTTAGATTGGAGGGATCCCCTTTTGTCTTGTTTCAATTTCAACCTCGTCTCAATTAGTGACCACAGTTTCTCTAGTATGTGCCGGCCAGAAGATGTTCGTATCTCTATCTCATGGCCTTGCCCTTTGATGCTAAGAGCTTTTCTACTTAGCTTTCTTATTTTAATATTAGCGTTCTTTCCGTAGCAGCTAATTCATTAAAGTTGATGTTTGGAGAAGACGGAAGTCGGGAAGTAGCAATTGAACCAACTCGCACGGTAGATTGCCTGATCTGATGCCAAACGACTTAAATCAATCGTTGTCTTTTGGCGTTTAAGCGCCGCAGTCAATAACATAAAATATCTGCACTATTTGTCTGGAAAAGCTAGGCATCCATTTATTTCATTGGCTAATAAGGCATCTCGTATTATTAAAAAAGGTAAACAACATGAACAGATCATTCATATCACAATTCGACAATTAAAAGTTTAGACATGTGATCACGTCAGCATTAAACATCTTTTTAGCACCTACAACGACATCGAAAAGGAAATTTGCTTTAGAGGTGACTTTCTTAAAAAAAAAAACCATCAAACGTTGACAAATCAAATTAGGACGACTGTCACAAATTCATTGACTTATAGTTTTTTTAAAGAGAATAATAAAATTCTATTTTAAATTTTGTTTATTTTAATGTTCAATTTTAAATTTTTATTAACTATTAAATTGTTCAAAATTAAATAATTCAATCTAAAAATTATCTCCTTTTATATTTTATTGAAATAATTGATGAAGTAAGTGAATATTAATGTTTGGAGGCACTTCGTTACATTTTCTTTCTTATATAACTTTTTAATAATGTATAAGTTGTCATATTTAAAATGTATCATTATTAATGTATTTGTCACATATAAGTTAAAAATTACCTTTGAAAAGATAAAGAGTCACGAAGGTGAATTTTCATATATTTAATGACTTATATTAGAAATTTTGGGAAGAAATGTTTTTTATGTTTTAATATGTAAACATTTAATTAAAAAATTAAAAAAGAGAGAGAAAATTTTTAAAAACGAAAATTTTCAATCAATTGTCCTTAAGCACGCCTCAGAATCTCATATAAGACTAGCATCTATAATAAAAATAACTAAATACAAAGTTAGAAGCATCCCTAAATATGCAATTAAAACAATTCAAATATGACTTTAAATGTCATTGTGGTAATTAAGTTCTCATTATTATCCAAAGTGATCCACAAACATAAGGAATATGTTTGTATGTTATTCTCACATTCATTTATATGGGCATAAATATCTGATAATTTACCACCAATTAATGCAAAATCTTGGTGCACAATCTTATTATCATATATAGTGTTAGAAATATAATCAACAAACTTTAATTGATAATTTACCAGAAAGAAAATCTTAACAAAGTGATAATTATGTAATATAGAATTTATCAAAAAGAAAATCTTAACAAAGTGATAATCATGTAATACAGAAATAAACCACATATATCTCCTTTATTTCAAGTTAATTGCATAAAAATTCACTTAAATATGACTTGATTATCTTATTAAATTTTTTACGAAATCAAACTTTATTTATTACCAATGTAATAAATCTATAAATTAAAAAATCTCACTTTATGAATTCACATATCTAAAAAATTCACATAAAATAATTCAAAGGATCATTTTATGAATTTTAATTTTTTGTCACTTAGTGTGTTGACATTAACATTGCACGCAATTGGAGTGTACGTGAAATGAACGCACTAGCCTCACGTGAAAATTGAATCCATAAGGCGCGTGCATGTTACAAGCCAGTAGCGCACAGATGCGCGCCATGCACACGCGCCTAATGCGCTCCAAACTGATAAAGCAAATACACACAAGAAAGGGTGAATTGTGTATAGAAAAAATTGCAAAGTACTTTCAAATTGATAATATCCTACTAAACAAAATAAGTTTATAGATAAAAGGGTCATATCAACTTTTGAAAAGATCCTATTAATGTTGAAAACAAAAGGAACTTGTCAATCGAAAGGAGTCTGCTAATGCTCAAAAGAAAAGAAGTCTGTTAAGGCTAAAAAAGAAAGAAGCCTCTTAATTGATAGGAGCTTATTGACGTTTAAAACGAAAGAAACCTGTTAATCGATATGGGTCTGCCAACGTTCAAAACGAAAGGAACCTCTTGTGATATAAAAATAGAAGAAGCCTATTGTAAAATCAAATGAGCCTCTTGAAAACACAAACTTATAATGCAAAAATTTAAAAGTTAGGAAGAGAGAAAGAATGACACAATTGATGTATACTGACTCAGCTAATAACGAAGTTTACGTCCAGTTCCCAAGTATCCAACTTGAGTATTTCACTATAAGAATCTAAGTATTAAATTTGATGAGTCTCTTAAAGCTCACAAGCATATATTTTTCAAGATTCTCTAACCTTCCACACTTGAAGTGTTTAACAAGACTGTACAGGCTCTCAAAAATAAATATAAAGTAACCTCAATATAAGATCTTAAAGAATAACAATCTCTCTTTCTTGATAGAGTGTTTTCACTTTCTAAGGCACAAGGAGTTTAATATAACTTTTAAGAATATTGATGCTGATGAAGTATTTCAAAAATATGTGTTTCACAACTGTAGTGGCTCTTTCTTAAGTAGACATTTTTTTGCAATTAGATGTTGTTTCAATTTGATTATCAATTAACTTTCTATCTAACAAATTTTCGATATCATCTCGTTAAAAATAAACCTTAAGCTAATGTCCTAGTCTTCATTTGGGTGCTTTTTCATGCTGCACTATTTTACCCATTGGAAAAGGCAAATTTTAGCAACTTTTTTGCTGATTTTTTGTCAAAAAAATCATTGAAGTCCATTTTTAGCCTATTTTTTGCACAATGGTTGTTCAAAATTAATTCAAACAATAAATATGCAATTTATAGAAGCAAAAACAAATGAATTTATCCTATTTCTCTACGGAAAAATAAAAAAATCTTCGTTCAAATTCGTATAATTATGGAACCGCTCTGAGACTATGTATTAAACATAACACGAACCTTAATCATTGACCCAAGATCAACCATGAGCTTGTAAACGGAGAAAATGAGAAAAACTACCCGTTTTGATGCCCATTTCTTGATGAACAAGTTGCTAAGCATATGAACAGGCTATCGAAACTTTCGATCAACCGTTACAACAATTATATAACTTTATATTGCTAACATTTTTCTGCGCTTTTTTTTTAATACGTAAGCTTCTTAACGAATCAAAAAAACTATACGTTACTAGTCTACATTAATAAGAATTCATTTTCTTCGCTGAAATTCAACTTTTTTTTAATCAAATTCTCTGTTGGGCTTCTTTATTATCTTTATTCCAAATTAAATTCAATCTTCTTAACCTTAATTTTATAAAACTAGTAATTAATAATTGTCCAATAACAATTTTAAGGGACAAAATAACTAGAAATGAGATGGTACGGATAACCACTAAATCCAAATAAAAGCTAAACTTTATTAATCTCATTAATAATAATTTATCATAAATAACCATTTGATATTAGTAGTACAAAATTAAAAATTTTGAACTAAATTAAAAATTTTAAAATATATATGTTGAATTAAAAAACTGAATTATTTGGTAATTGTAATTTTTAATTCTTATTCTTTTAATTTGTTGTCTTGTTTATAAAATATCATAAAATAAAATTTGAATTTCTTTCTGATTTTTAATTTAGGAAAAGTTATGTTAAACCAAATTTAGTTAAATGATAAAATAAGGAAGTATTAATAATTAAAATAAAAATTGTGTTTGTAATAAAGAATATTTTTCTTCTAATTTAACTCTCATTTAATCACAATAACATTTTTGTTACATCGAATGCAATTAATATTTTTGCAACTATTTTAAATAAATTATTTAATAATTTAAAATTGAGTAATGAATGAGTTGATTCAAATAATTTTTTAGTGTAATGTTAAAACTCAAAAAATTCAAATACTTAAAGCTTTGAAAATTTTGATAAGACATCGAATTTAAGATTTAGTGTCTGAAGATCTTAAGAAACTTCATCCAACCACTTATAATTAGCTCGCTATTCATTAGCGATGGTGTTGTGTGTTTCTGCGTTTGTAGATTGGAATGGACAGTTTTAATTTCATATTGCCACGCAAGTTGGCTTGGAGTTTGAATTTCATGATTCATGTTAACTTAGTCCATCAAGCTAAACTTATGATTTTTCCTCCTATGACATGGTAGGTCTAAATCGAGTAAACCAATCCTGTGGGTTTATTGCATTGAATCTGTGCCCTATTTTACTATGTGCTCTGACGTTAATGCGTTGGATCGACCCCAATTTGCTTTTCATCTTGGAAGCAAAGTCTCAGTCCTCGGCTCCCTTGCTCTTTGGAAGCGGCGTTCTTGTCTTTGATGATATTTATAATAATACATGGGCAACTATTTCATTCCTCAAACAATCATTAAGAATATATATTCCGTAAGTTTGAGCAATAACTAATACCAATTCCTACCTATTTTTATCTATTATAAGAAAATCTATTCTTATCCAAGATAACTTTATCTTTCGACATATTAATAATAAAATATAAGAAGAAGAAAATTAATAATAATAAGAAATTTAATAATAAAATAAGTATAAAATTAATTGATAAAATTAATAATAATAATAATAAGTAGAAAATTTAAAATAATAATAATAATAAGAAGAAGAAGAAAATTATTTTTGTATAATAATAATAATAGAAGAAGAAGAAAATTAATAATAATAAATAAATAAATAAGAATGTTTTGGTCTTTTTATTAGCTATTCTTTTGTTGTTTTAAATTTATATATTCAAACCAAACATTGACATAAATTTTTTTTATCTATTCTGTTCCTTGAATCAAACAAAATAATACTCATCTTATTCTATTATTTATCTTTTCTATTCTTAAAAATAACTATTTTATTTTTTATGTATTTCATTCCTTGAACCAAAGAGGCTGATACTGCGTCGGTCTCTTTGTAAAAGAATAAAAACAAAAGAAATTAGAAGGTTATTTTTATCTTTTGACGTATTCAGGTTTATTTATTATTTAGATCAGCGTAACTTCCTAAAAGAGTTGGTTTCACCGTCTAAACTACTTCCTCGTAGAAAAACATACATTTACATTAATTATAACAAGGACAACATAAAAATCTTATCTTTGACATGTTTGTTAACCTATAAGCAACGGACTGTCCTAATAGATGACACAAATCCATCATATCTAATTCTTGCCTAACAAGCATGCTTACAATCAAACAAGATTCTAGCCATGCCCGTATTGTTCACCCTGAGGCATTTAAACTAATTAATCACTTTTATTAATGTTAAAGTGGACATCTTGATTTGCTTATTTATTCATAACCCACACGGTGCCAAAAAAGTTCAGACATTCCAAGAGTAGAGACCCCAAATCATAGACTCTACTGTACAATACAGCTCCCACCAATCCCATCTCCAACCTTCTCCCCTTTAATTACTTGATCAGTGAACTAGGTCTGTTGCTCATTTCTATCTCTGCATAAGCATTACTTACCATGGAAGAAACCTGCATGTCTGATATTAGTGTAATTAAGGACAGTCGGGTACCAAGCCGGCCAGCCTACGTGAATCTCAACAAGCGACACAAGTACTATGCCAGCGGAGAGCTTCCCAGGTCCACAACCGGGTACGGCAGTGGTCGGGGACATCCTATGGTGGTCGACAGCGTCTCCTGTCGGCAGCTTTACTTGAGAAGCTACAGGTTTACGAGGAAGGAAAGTGTGGGAGAAAAGACCGTGAAGTGTTTAGGAAGAGTTGGAACGAGAGTAGCGACCAAGAGTAGAGGACTCGTGGTTACTAGGAGACAGAAGAGCAGTAACGGCAGTACCGAGGAAGAGGAGATGACAAGTAATGGTAGTAACTACAAAAGGGAACGTTTAAGGAGGGCTTTGGAGTTGTCTGCTTTAATGTCTATGTTGAAGAGATTCATGTCGTGCACCACCAAGATCGATGTTGTTGGATGATGATGATCATTGGAATTCATCTAAATTCCAGATTTCATTTCGTGTATCTGTTTTCTCTTTGTTTAGTGCTTACCTTGCTTGTTTCTTACGGCTAATTACGTTAATTTCTCGTGTTAATGTTGGCTTAATCGCATATGGATTAGTTTAATGCAATCGAGCTTAGCAATTTTCTTTTCTACTTTTTATTATGTGTGGACGTAATCAGTGGGCTAATGTACGCAACGAATCTTTTGGACTTCAGTAATAATATGGTCCATATACCCCTAGAGTCGGCACCAAAATAATTGATGAAAAAGGATCTTTTGTTATATATAATTACAAAAAAGGGCACCAAAATAAATGAGAGTAACAATAGACTGATGGTTATCGTCATGTTCCCAGGTCTTCTAGTGGTTAGACACAAAATAACACGTCATATAACAATTTAGCAGAAAAGAATGCCTTCAAACACAGCAACTGACTTCAAAGTATCATCACAAAAGGATAACCTACATGCTATATGAGAAATACAGGATGCTCATAATATTCTCAAAACTCCACTTCAACAATATGATGCTGTACAAAAATGAATTGAGAAATCTTATCTTAGAAGTTTAGAAGCAGTTACAGCTTCTTTTAGCGACCTTCCTGAAGAATGACCATTTGCGGACATCTGAACACAGCATAAACTCATTCGATTTAAGACCAGTGACAGAATGCATTCTAGTGATCTTGGTTTTTTTTCACAGGTTCCTCCAAGCGAGAGAAGAAACTCAGACATGTTTGCTCAAACGCCATCACTAAAAGTCATCTGCCCTCAGACTTTACCAGCTGGGAAAATACTTTACTCATTGAAGCATTAGACATATCATCCGCATCTGTTCCTTCGAATTGCATAGCTGATCCGGTATTATCAACTTGGCTGAAGTTGTTGATTTGTGTAGGGAGATCAATCATATTAGTACTGTTCTCTTCGGGATCGGTCGAAAGAACTGCCACTTGAAGTTGAAGTGCATACTCTAGATTCCACAAGACATCTCCCATTGAAGGTCTGTCAACCCCATACTCAGCCAAGCATTTCTCAGCAGTTTCTCCAAACTTCCTAAGTGAATCTGGTCGAACTTTTCCAACAAGTGTAGAATCTATTATCTGGTCCAACTTCCCCCTTTTCTGCCATTTCATTGCCCATTCTGCTAGGTTCACCATTTCCCGTGGAAGGGAAGGATCTATAACAGGTCTTGCACAGAGAACCTCAAATAATACCACCCCAAATGAATAAACATCTGATTTTTCAGTCAGTTGCTGTCTCCTAAAGTATTCAGGATCAAGGTACCCAAAACTCCCCTTCACTGCCGTGCTCACATGGGTTTGATCAATTTCTGGCCCTGTCTTTGAAAGTCCAAAATCAGCAACTTTGGCCATAAGGTTTTCATCAAGCAAGATATTTGCAGATTTCACATCGCGATGAATAACAGCTTTGGCATAGCCAGTATGAAGGTAGTGAAGTCCTCTAGCTGCTCCAATACAAATCTCTAGCCTTTCCTTCCAGCTCATGCTGGGATAGTCTGAGCCATAGAGGTGACTCTTTAGGGTCCCATTCTCCATGTATTCATATACTAAAATCATCTCATTCTTCTCATCACAGTATCCTATTAAAGAGACAAGATGTCGATGGCGGAACTGAGACAACATCTCTATCTCAGTTTGAAACTCTGACAGCCCCTGTTGGGAGCGAGGATTCCCCCTTTTAACAGCAACTTTGGTACCATCATTTAGAATTCCCTTGTATACCTTCCCAAATCCACCAATCCCAATAACCAAACTCTCATCAAAGTTGCTTGTTGCCTCTTGAACTGCTGCGAAAGGAATGCGATAGCCCACATTGGACTTGAGACTTGCTGTTGTCCCATTCGAGTATTTACTACCTAAACTGTGAGATGTTGCTCCACTGGATGATAAAGGAATCCATGTCTTTGAATGCCCTTCACATTCCAACTCTCTTCTTCTCTTGCACCATATAAACAAAAGTCCAACCAACACCAAAGCAATAACTGATCCAATGATTGAACCAAGTATCTTGCTTACATTCTTCTTTGAACTTGAATGTGGAATTACAGAAGCTGCGCCACTGAGGCTGCCAATGGAATTGTTCATTTTCATGATTTCCAACCCATTCAGAAGGGCATTTGGGTAGACACCCGGAGAGTGAGCTGGACCGATACTGACACGAATTCTGTTGCTAAGAGTTAAAGCCGTAACAAAATCCGCATAATACGGGCCACCCAATATGCTATGAGTCTCAACACTCAGATCGAGATTCTCAAGAAGAAGCCAGGAGTCTAGATAAACATTGAAGTAGAGCTGATTAAGAGCAGAGCTAATTATATCACAGAAATGAAATCGAACAAGATACTGATACCCTGGATCAACATTGAACTCCCAGGTCACGTTGAAATTGCTGTTGGGATCATCTGCAGATTTCATCATTGTGGCAGTACCATAAACAGTGCGAGGAGCAATATTCTTTGTTGCAAGACCAGCTGCATAATTAACAGCTTCAGTATTCGTGAAATTTGTGGCAAGACTCTTCCCCATGAGAAACTTATCATCAGGGACCCAAGTTCTCCAAAGTGTATCATTCATATAAGAAACTGTTGGTCCACCCATGTTCACCCTGAAAACTGTCTCTAATGCCTGCCATGGTAGGCTGTTGAATTTTCCGACAGGATTGAAAGTGCTGGGAACATTACTGAGGACCTCGTCGGGTATCAAAACAACTTCAAGTGCATTTAAGAAAGCAAATGAATTGGTTGAAGGGACAAAGTTGATAACAAGATTACTCGTGGCTAGATTAACAGAAAATTCTTTAACAACAGTAGTGTTGACGCTGAATTTGCTGAGAAGGACATGGTTTTGGGTGGAAACATCAAAGTTTGCACTGCTCATACTGTAATTATCATGAAGAAATGGATAGAAGTAAAGGCGAATCCAATATCTACCCAGTTGATTAATTGCAAATGTGTACTTTGAGGTCCCATCAAGGATTCTGGCTGTTTTATACAAGGCTGAATCGTCAGAAGAAGTGACTGAAGTGGATGTATTGGCAATAATGTTATTTGGAGTTGAAAGCAATTTTGAGGCTGAGTTATCAGCCACAAAAACACGGCCACCCACCTTAGTATCAGAGGAAGATCCACAGTCTATAAGGTAACTGTCTCCACTAGATAAACATGCCAAGCTCAACATTAACAAAAGCCGACACATAATTTCAGATCCTCTCTTAGCCATCATCAAACGATCTGGAATCTAACGAGAAACAGATATAAGAAATGAACTGAAAGTGACCGTGAGCTTTTACAAAAAGAATGAACAAAGACCAAAGTAGAGAAAAAGATAAAATTAGAGACCCGTATAGAGTTCGAGTGAGGAAGTTAAATTTGCGGTTCTATCACAGCAAGAGCAATTTAAGCACTTGTATTTGTGAAACCATACACAGCATATAAACCAGAATAACAGGTTTAGAATGGTATGGGAAAGAAAGATTTGGACTTTCCAAAAGGAACTTCCACCTACTGATCACAAAAAAAGTTGAAACAAAAACCCCATGAAAGAAACCGAACAAGGAACAGGAAAGATGACATCTTCTCCATTAAAAGAGCTCCAACAGATAGTATGGTGGCTACCCAAAAGTGAAAAACCTATATTATGGTGGCCACCCAAAAGTGAAAAACCTTGGGCAAAAACCAAATCTCTTATGGTTATCAAGATCACGAAAGAAATTGTATACAGCCAAAATAAGGCCTAAAAACAGATGACAGTGCAAAAATCACGCCTAAAACAAACTGGCTAGAACTAGTTGGCAACACGAAATATTGACAGATTCCAAGTTTCAAACTTTAACACGCCACTACCAATTTAACAGGAGCACAAGCTAAAGAAACAAAAAAGAAAGGAAAGAAGAAAATAGACAAACAAAAGAATTAAACAAAGCAGGAAGCACTCAAGAGCAGAAATAATAGTCCAACAGGCAGAAAACAGCTTAAAGGTTTCAGAGGGCTGACCGGTGAGATTGTTTTGATGAATTTTACGCTTACACTTGAATATGTTAAATCTGTCACGAAATCTATCTAAGCCCCTCCATCCAAGTTGGCTAAGAAATGAAAGAGAGATAGGAACTTGCCGGTCCTAGGCAGAGAGACTGTTACTAGTAACAGAGGAGAGTTATGGAGATGAGAGACAGAGAGAGAGAGTAACTGTCTGAAGACTGAAACATCAGAACTCCCTGTCTTTTATGCAATAAAACACTTTTTTATTCACTCACTATCACTGTCATTTCTGATTATTGAAAGTTTGCTGTTGAACTAAGTTTGTTTCCTTTTTCTTCTTCTACCTCACACCTACCAAACAACAAGAAATTGTAATTATAATTAAGGGATGTTTATAATGACTAACAAAACCATTAATCAAGTTTTCTGCATAAAATTGTATAAATACTTTTTTGTTGGAATCTTATTGTAGATTGACACGTGTAGGCCCCTTTATCTTTGTTGGCTATAAGTTTATCAATCTAAAACATAATTAAAATTTAGTTTTTTAGTACTTCTATTTTGTTTTATTTATCTTAAAATTATCACGTGGTTTTTCTATATTCACAATAATTATTATATAGTTTTATTTCTTTGTAATTTGTTAATTTATTGTATATTTTTAATTTAAAACAAAATAGTCAATGCAAAATTGTTTGGAGAGTTAAAGTAAATCGTTGGTCAATTTCACCTCCTACGCTCGAATTCACATTTGATTCCTCAAAAGAGACGGCTCAACGTTGGGGATTGGAAGCGTTCACATTTATATATACGTAACATAAGAAGCTTCACGTTGTAAAAGCACAACATCACTCACATTCCACGATGCAGCCAACTTCGCTTCAATTTGACCCGAGCAAGAAAAAATTAGGTTCGGTTCTGCTAGATACATAATTGAATTACAGTTTAATTATTAAATTTTTAGACTTAACATTCTAAAATTCAATTCAGATCAGAGTCTTCCCGAGTGGGGCAGGCCACGTAGAAGCCGCCCAAATGTCACCTCTCCACAAGGGCACCACCCAACCCTAATCCTCTAATCAATTCGTTGCCGTCCATGATCGAGACATCCACTGCACTATTACGTGTTTTCACTTTTCAAATGACGTGGAGATGTCAATTGTCCTAGTCCATTAGCACAAGTGATTCAATTTTGAATTGGATTTTTATGTTTTTTGAAGAAATTATTTAATTATAAATTAGTTAAACAGCCGAAATCCTCGATTAAAGAAAAAAAAACAGAAAAAAAAAGAAACAAACACTTGGGTTACAGTTAGTGCTCAGCCGTCCGTCAAAGGTAACAACTAACAAGTAGGAATGGCGAAATATCTTATAGAGATGATGTACATGTTTCACTTCATTAATTCTTATTTTATTTTATTAAATTTTATTTACATATTTATTATAAATTAAATTAAATGGAATAGACTGAAACACCTATAAGGAGGAATAGGATGCCCAAACATGAACATGAATGATAGGAACAAGGTATTGAACATGACGTGAATTCAGAATTCAGGATGCCCTAACATGAACATGAATGATAGGAACAAGATATTGAACATGACGTGAATTCAGAATTCTGTGTGGTGTCATGTTCACTTCAGATGCTGACAGGGGCAAGTATTTGCTTGCCAAATGGATATAGGAATAGTAATTCGAATAGTTCATTGATTTAACCAATTTTTAAAATAATGCTATTTTAACTCAAAATCTAATCTTAATTTAAATAACTTGAGCTTAATTTAGATTTGGGAGGATATTCCTGACGCCCTCTTCTTGATTGTATGTCTGTGGTATTTCTTTTATGAGGTAGTTTTGATTTCTCTTCATTGTACCAAAAAAAAGAAGACATGGTTTAATTAACTTTCTATTTCCATATGTCAGATCCACCTTCTCCTACTTGTTTTTATATTATGTTTCATTAATTTTCAACCATTTATTTATATGAAATTAAACAAATAAATAGCTGAGATTTAATAAGACATAATAGAGAATAGGGTAGAGGACAGAGAATCCGTCCAACTGTTTCTATATACCAACCACAAAGCAGCATTAAAATCTTATTTCGTATCATTTACACTCCGCTTATTCTGCATTCATCGGAATTGTATGCTGTTGGAAGTTTCACGATGCCTATTCCGAGGAAATTCTCTGATCTCTCTATTCCTACCTTCGATGGGATTTGGCAGGCCGCAGGTGACACCACAATATGCATCTAAGTGACTAACACTCTACTAGGCAGTTGGCAAACCATTAGAAAGTTCTATTTATTAGAGATAATAGCTTCAGATTTCAATCCCAACGAAGGCAGAACAACGGTGAAATGCAAGGAAATTTACCAGAAACTAGAAATTGGCATATACGGGCATCATTATCTGACCTTTCGCTTCTGTTCCATTTTTTCACTTGTAGCAAGCTCCAAGCCTAATTTTCGAGGTTTAGCTCTGATCATAGTTTTAAATTATGGTAAACTTTGACTCTGATTTCTCTAACCTTAGTGCCTCAGGAAACATTTTGTTTTCCTAGCACCACCTTGTTAGTTTATATCTTTCGGTTAATTGTTTTAGTTGTAGTTTAATAACAAAATAATTTAAAAATATTCTTTATTTTGTATATGTTTAAACGTATATAATAAAGTCCATAAGATAATTATACATTGTAAATGAAATTATAACGAGATTATAATTATGAGATTCATATTGCATTTATGTATTATTTATAAATTATTTCTAGCCATTATTTTATTAAAGCTAGTCATTAATATAATACAAAAAAAACTGACACATGATTTGTTTTTTATGAAGGAAGTAGTCAATCTCATAGGCTAAAATATATAAATACTTAAAAAAAACTTGTGAGTGCTTATTAAAGAACAAATTCATTGATCAGACTCGACATGAGAAATCATTTCAAATATCGCTTATATGTTTATGAAAATTTCATTGTGATGATTGTATAAATGATCATTTGATTTAAGATCATCAAAGTTATCTTGTGTAGGGATTACTGTGTTTTGATACTACTTATGACCTATTTAATCATAGGTTGTTCAATCAACTATATGGAGATAGTTGTATGATTAAGATATGATTGATCATCTTAAAGTAATTAAGGAGAATATTCTGTTATTCTCGATTAGTATTGATTCGGGCAATCTTTGGCAAAGGTAGAATAACGTTTTGTAAATAGTTTACGATTGTCTTAAATAAAATCAATATCTGATGATAAAGAACTAACATGATTAGACTCAAATTAGAGTATGCGTTAGTTTCATGCTTTATATCGAATCGAAATATTATATGATGAAAATATTGAATTATACGAAAAAAATGATACACAAAAAGGTTAGTCAAAATCACTTTGACATTACTAAATATTTAGGTGGTCATGATACGCTGCTAGACGTTAATTTTGATATATGATTATAAATTGTTTAATTGGAGAATTAAAGATAAATTAAAAAGAGTTTTTATTTATCCGATTCTAATTATGAATTATAATCATACTTTATAATTATTGTCAACATATTTAGGAACATAATAAGTCTCACATATAGAATGGGTTGAAAAGAGTAAAGTTATTTAATTAAGTTATATTTGATTATAAAATTTGAGAAACTTTATGATTAAATATGAAATATTCTCATATTTAATAAATAAGAACCAATATGAGATATTGATCTAATTTGAGCCTGATTAGTATTTAATTAGAATTATTTGTAATTTTAATTACAGTTTAATTAAAATTAGAATTTAATTTTAATTTTATCGTTAGAGACCAGACATTTATAAGGCTATAATGATTAAAATAATTCGATTTCTGAAATAATTTGAACAATACGATAAGACAAAAATAAAGTTTTAAAATAAGGTATGAATTCCAGTTCATACTTTGTTGTGATTCATGTGTTTGAGATCTTAGTTTTTGACAAAAAAAATTCATAATTATTTCATTTGAGTTAGAGTTGGATTCCGTCCCGATTTTCCAACGCAGCTCTTAAATCTATTCTTCCTCCTCTCATTAATGCCTTGGAAGCCTTTTCTGTGAGTGATCCGTTAACAAATGGAATTAACGGTAAAGATGGTAATTTGGTATACCAATTTTTTTATAAATAATATAAAAATGCGATTGAACTTATTCCAGCATAAAATATGCTGTTGATGAATTTTAACGGTTTAAGAAGTAATTCTTAGAGTGGATCAGTATCAACAAGAAAATCAAATAACAAGCAGCTGAAATTATCGTAAGCCAGTGCTTGTGCATTTTATTAATCAACTCCTTATGCCGTCTATATCTTTGTCTTGGATTACAGGGTATCAGGAAAATCCAAACTTGTGTGTTCGCAGGCAAGGCGTGTTAGACAACCTGAACAACTTCAGGCTCTGGCGTTGGTATCGCACCGTCAGCCTCGGGAAGCAGAAACAAGAAAAGCAAGCTTCTAGTGATGCTCATGCTTGGATCCACAATTACAACTCCTTTTTTTTTTTTTTTTGTCTTCTGCGCTGTCGTAGGAATTTTATCTGTGTTGCACCACAAGAGTAAAACTGCAGCCACATCAGCTTTCACCACAGGTTGGCAAGACCTTTAACTTTTATTAAGTT
>JANVCL010000008.1:4070175-4080669 GCA_026546855.1 Erythroxylum incrassatum | reverse complement strand
TATTTATTATGGTTCTTCTACTGTAGGCTCATTCATTTCATGTTCAATTTCCTTATGAATAATGGAATCATTAATTTATTGTTTTTCATGATAATTAGGTAGTTCAGTAACTTGTGGAACAACAACCTGAGTAAGTGTACAAGCCATAGGGACTTGTACTTTTATTTTTTGATTATCCACTTTATGTGGCATTTCACTCCCAAAAATCTCACCATACTCAATAAACATAGCATTCCCATTTTCTACAATTCTTGTAATATGGTTACTACAATAAATATAAACCTTTTAGACTTCTTAAGATATTAATGAAATAGCCACTGATTATACTTGTATCCAGTTTCTTTTGATGCTAATTATAATGCCTATTTTTTTCCTAACAACATCAAATATATAGGTACCTTAAATTAAGTTTTCTTCTAGTCCACAGTTTAAAGGTAGTATTTGAAACCACCTTTTTAGGAACCCTGTTGAATAAGTGCATGACAGTTTTTAGAGCACGTGTCTGTAAAGAAGTGGGTAAAGATGAATCACACATCATACTCCTAACCATATCCAACAAAGATGTATTAAATCATTTTGTTGTGGCGTGCTTGACGTTGTTTATTATGTATAGATATCATGTATTTCAAGGAATTTAGCAAAAGAACTAGGATTTAACTGCTTCATCATATTTACCATAATATTCATCACCTCTATTAGATTTGATTATTTTCACCTTTCTGTCTAATTGTCTTTCAACCTCATTAGTGTAAACCTCCAAGGCAATTATAACCTAAGATTTATCATATTGCAAATAGTCATGCCCATAATGTGAATAATCATTTATAAAAGAGATAAAATATTTTTCTTTATTACTAATAGGTATATTAAATAGTTCACACACATTAGTGTGAATTATTTCAAAAGCTAAGTGTTTCTTGTGGCTCATTTCTTTATTGTGTATTTTTCGTTTGCCTTTAATATAATCCATACAAATGTTAAGATTAGTAAAACCCAATTCATGAAGTATTTCATTTTTTACTAATCTCTGAGTTCGTTTGTTAAAAACATGTACAAAATGATTATGCCACAAGTGAGCAAATCTATCATTAATCAAACTACGTTTGATACCAATATTAAGATTTAAGGTCAATCAAGTTTCAATATAAACAACATCATCATATAAACCATCACACAATATACCACTATCAATCATGTGGTTATATTTGTACAAATTGAAATGAGTCTCCAAATCTATCAAGTTTGGATAAAAAAAAACTAAATTACCAAGTATATAACAAGTTTCACAAAAGTCCAAAAATGACTTCTAGTTCTAGGATTAAGCGATAAGTTCTGATAACTTCTATTGGAACTCTCATTTCGTCTCCCATATAGACAAATCTTCTATTTGATATTGTAGTTTGGTTATAAGGAATCCCTATAAGGTATTATAAACATTAGTAGGTGAAACTCACAATGATGTTGCCACATCGGTGGATGGTTCCTACACTGGGTATGGTTTCATTGCTAGAGATTCTTCGGGTTCAATTATTCGGATAGGCATATTTGAAGGAGTTTTTCGTCCTAAGATTATTGAATTTTTGGCCATAAAGGAGGCCCTTAGTTGGATTGAGCGTAAGGATTGGCTAAGGTTTGTTGTTGAGAGTGACTGCCTCCTTGTTATTCAAGCACACACGGATCGACACTATGTAGATGCGACTGCTTTCGACGATTTAATTGCTCATTCTTGTTTCCTTAGATCTCAACTTGATTGTGAAGTTGTCTTTCAACATGTTAGGCATTCTGCTAATGCGGTTGCTCATAGCTTAGCCCAAGCTTCCCGCACAATGGCAAATGTAGGCAAGTGGGATTTTACTTTCCCTTCATTTGTACTGCCTCTTCTGTGTTTGGGTAGTTAATATATCTCATCCTTCTTCAAAAGAAAAAAAACTAATATATCAAGTATTAAAAAGAACTTTAGCAAGGTTTACTTCAAAACATATATAAGCGTTAAGCTTACCTTTTTCTTAAATACTGCTTTTATGTTTGTAACATTCCCTCTGAAAATACCAACCTTCTTACAAAAATGACATCTGCATTCACCATGTTCCTTCTTATGGATCTAAGAGGATTCCCTACTGTCTTTAGGGATCTTTTCACCTTCTTCTCATTCTTCTTTCTATCTTTTTTACTAATTGATTGATTCTTGACATAATTACCAGAGTGCCTTCTTTGGTTCTTGAGCCTAGTCTCTTCTTAAACCAATATATTATGCAACTCGAGCACATTCTATTTATCCTTCATAGTATTATAGTTCATTTGGAAGGGACAAAAAAGCGTTCATCCACTTTCATTCCCAAAGACTTAAGTTTTGTTGCAATATTTACCATCTAAATGACGTGTTCATACATAGTATACATAGTACGTAACTTATTAAATTTTATGGTGGTTAGTATACCTATAAGAGTCCCAACAAGAGACTTATTAAATTTTATGGTGGACAGTATACTTATAAGAGTCCCAACAAGAGACTTTTTAATAGTTTGAGAGTGTTTTTGCACAAACTTAAGTAATTTCTTAGAACTTTCAATTATGGGAAGAGCAGACTTAATATTACTAACAATTGTCTTCTTCCATTACTTCATACTTAATTTGTTTGCTCTTTCCCAATTTTATAAATGGAATATCTCCTCGCTAGTGCTCAAAACATTTAGACCATCTAGTTTTTCAGTTCTAAATGCGAAATCCAAGTTTAAAACCTTAAGATAAAAATGGATTTGTTCATTTCATTCAGAGATATTCAATCCATTAAACGTTGTAACAGATAAGAGATTTATATGCATAACAATTTAAACATTAGCATTAATGCTTTGAGTCATACAATAACATGCTACTTAAATTTTAAAAAATCATAAATTGTATATTATTGTTTAACTTTGGGCAATCCATTAACACATCATACAACATGTAAAGATTTTCGTAAATTGTATATCAATGTTTACTTTTAGGCAATCTATTAACATACCATACAATACATAATGATTATCATAAATTATATACTAGTGTTTACCTCTTGGCAATTCATCAGTATACCATACAACACATAACAATGTTAATATGTACATAATTTGGTAATCATACATGCACTAACTAAAAATATTTACTATTTCTGAATATTTAAATACAACTAATTTTGTATATGCATTACCTACATTCACGATCATTAACTATAACATAAATAAACTACTTTTGAGTAATTCTAAAAAAATTTATAATAATGAGTTTTAATTTATTCACAATACTGCAATTCATTACCATCAAATTATAAGTAATTAAAGTATAAACATAATATTTGGAATTAAAATTTTATAAATAAAAAATATAAAACAATGGTTAGTTCATAGTCACTAGAATCATATTGGAGTTTTTCATTTATGTCACTCTTTCTCCATTATTCTCTTAAAATAAATTCAAGGAAGTTTGATTTTTTCATTTGCAGTTTGAATTTTGAATTTTAATTTTACTTATTGTACAAATTTTTGTCATATTTTTAAAATTTTTAATTAATCTCTTATTCAAAATAATGATATATTAAAATTTTAATATATCACAGATGAAATTATTAATAAACTAAAAGTTAAAAAATATAAACGTGGCAATTATAAGGTATTTAAATAATTATAGATGATTTGATCTATATTTTTAATAATTTATGGATGATTCAAAATTCAAGATCAAATAAGTTTGGTTTTATTTAATATTTAAACAAGGTAATATTGTTTTTAATTTATGTTGATCAAGTTGTAGAATAAAATCATGTCATTTTAATTTTAATTACCTGAGGACGACTTTAATGTTTTATCTATAAAATAAAAGTACATCGAATATAATATCATATGAACTAGATCATTTTAAATCATAATTTTTTAAATCTCAACTTGACCTAAATCATGATCAAGACTTATTTTACTTATTAATTTTAAATATAAAGGGACTTATTTGTCTTCCCTACAAATAATAAAATTTAAAATGTAAATACTAAAATAGAAATGATCAAATAACATTTGTAATTAACCAAAAAAAATCAAATCCATTTCTTGATAAAATCCAATAAGAAGGTCACTTAAAACAATTTAAAAAATCTAAACTAATTTAAATTTCCATTCGGCCCTTTACAAATCTAAAGCAAATGAGAACAAAAACGAGCAGAAGCCCACGTCAACATCAGGAAGGCAAGGAAATGTTTATGTAAATCAAACGGCCAATAAAAATCTGAAAATCGTCACTGTACACACAAATTCGCAGTCAATCTCAACTCGTCTTCGAAATAACCTAACCTTGAACTCGCTGCCTTTTGGACTTACCAACGCCCCAAACGATCTCTATCTCCGTCGCTTGTTCCATTTTCAAGGTACAATTTCTCCGAGCCAGCCCGATCTCGTCTCAGTCCGAGTTTGATCACTCTATCTTTACCCGAGTTCAGTGATTGTGTTGCGATTATCGGAGTTTCGGTATACTTGAATGAATCTTTAATTAGGGTTTGTGGACGAGAATCTGCTACTGTTGTTTCTTTTGGTTGTTTTGTTGTTGCCGGCGATAGAGGTTTTCTGGTTTGTTTAGTTGATGAGAATGGTGGTGAAGTTTTGGGCATGTTTAGGTGCTTATTTTTTGCATTTCTTTAGTGGAAGAAATTGAACGCTATCAGCGAGACTGAGTTCTTTGGTTGAATTAGGTTCATGCTAATTGCCTAAGTATTAGTGAAGATGAATGTGTGTTTCTGCGATTGACTCTCTTTCATTAATTAAATTTGCATAAACCTTCGGCTTATGGGCAACTGACTTATACTTGATTGTTACTTTGTTGTTTCTGTTTTAAGAGGTTCGGTTTGTTTATTTAATTTGAAGAAATTTACCATTGGAGGGTTGCGACCGGAGTGATCTCTGTGTAAACATGGTAGCTTGTTTTCCCAATCCCTAAACAACAGTAGCTTCTTTAGTTATCTTTAAATGAGACAATTTTTTTGTAGTTCCTGTTGACTGTGCTACTATTTGCCTGCTTTCTCACACAATGCTTTTGAGATTGCTTTTTTTCCCCCTGTTTTTTGCTTTGAGGATTAACAGTTAGATTCTAGAATCATCCAAGTCGAAAGTAAATATGTTTATGCAAAATTTTAGTTGACTATCACATGTTTCATGCCGCTTTTTTTCTTTTTTCTTTTGTCTCTCAGTTGTTCTGAAAATAAATTAATATTTTTCTTCCTCTGTTGCCCTCCACTTCTTTTTATATCGTAGCATCTTACCCACTACTATATTGCTCTTTTCAGGATATCAATTTGAGTCTTTACTGATAAATCTGACCTTCTTTCCAACTGGTGGCAACGTAGCTGCTTCTCTTCAAGGAATGATTTGTCGCATAACGTTTTGACATTTTTGCTATGTCGGGGTTACTAAATGTATTGTTGCTTTTGCATACATCTTGGTTAAGCTTTAAGATCGGAATGTTCTTGTCCTTCAAATTTATACTGCTTATATGCTGATTTGTATCATTTGGTTTTCAAGTTACCCATGTGCTTTAATCCCTAGCTTTTTATCTGGGGAGGGCAGGGATTATGATTTTTAGTATTTGATTGATTTTCCTCAACTAGTATCAGATATGTTTTCGTGTCTTGTTTTCTCTTCTAATTCTATGTTGGATGTACTTGTGGTGTCTTAAGCGTGTTATTAGTGAGGAAACTTTTTGAAAGTTATTAGTGAGGAAACTTGAGGCTATGCATCAATGCAGTTTTTTAGTGAGCCATTCAAAAGAATTAGGTTTGCATCTTGTCTTTTCTCTTTCCTTGAAATATTGAAGTAATTTATGATCTGAAAATAACTGAAGTGTTATCCATATTTACCAGTTTTAAACTGTTGCATGTCTCTTTGGTGTTGGGCCATCCTGTTTTATCAAGTATGTCTTCACTGACTTTACTTGAAATTGCATTTTTTGTGTGGTTTATTCTGGAGTCAATTTATTTGCTTTGCTTTTAGGGTATCCTTTTTTCTTTGGTTTCATTATTCATTTTTGTTTTAGAATTTAATATGGTCTTTATTGCAGTCTTCTCTTAATGGTTCAGCTTCAAATCTCCCAGACAGTACAGGTCGATCTTTTGCTACTTCTTTCTCTGGCCAGTCAGGTGCACCCTCTCCTGTTTTTCATCACACTGGTGAGTATTTTGTACCAGAATTTAAGCTGCATTCCTTTGTTTCAATTTTATGTGAATTTATTGGTTCCTGCAGCGGGAAGCATTCAAGGGTTACATAATATTCATGGGAGCTTTAATGTTCCTAACATGCCCGGTACGCTGGCATCAAGAAATTCAACGATGAATAATGTTCCCTCTGGTGGGGTTCAACAACCTACTGGTAATCTTTCCAGTGGACGGTTTGCATCCAACAATCTTCCTGTTGCACTGTCTCAGGTAACCATTATTATTATCGTAAACTTGTAAAACTAGCTATTCTACTGCAATAAATTCTTCTTTCCTTTTTCTCATTAAAATATTCTGAAACTGCAGTTATCCCATGGCAGCACCCATGGACATTCAGGAGTCACTAATAGAGGAGGTATTAGTGTTGTAGGAAACCCGGGGTTTATTAGTAACACTAATGGAGTTGGCGGTTCTATTCCCGGGATTCTCCCTACTTCTGCTGCAATTGGTAACCGGAATGCTGTTCCAGGATTGGGGGTATCCCCAATTTTGGGAAATGCAGGTCCCCGGATTACGAGTTCTATGGGTAACCTGGTTGGTGGGGGCAACATTGGAAGGAACATTGGCTCAGGGGGAGGATTATCGGTGCCTGGTCTTACATCACGTATAAATTTAACGGCAAATAGTGGATCTGGCAGTTTAAGTGTTCAAGGACAAAACCGATTAATGAGTGGTGTACTTCCACAAGGTATAGCCTGATTTCCTTCTGTTCGATGTAAGAAACTAATGAATAACTGCTCGGAATAGTGTGTGATGACTGAACCTGGATAACTGCATTTTCCTTGCGCTAAGGTACTGTCCAATTGCTGCAATTTGTGAATGTTCTTCTTTATTTTGAAATGAAATTATTAATTGTCTTCTAGAAGTGAGTGGGGTTTCATGGCTATGGGAATTACTTACTAGATGTAGAAACAATATGCTAAATTTGTAAATTTGTTTAATTTGATAGAGTCATGTTGCTTGATGTTAAAGATTAATGGTTTGAGTTGTCTGAGCTTTATTTCCAGCATGTTTAAAAGGTTTTTTGGCCATATATAATGTCCCATTAGCTGATGGTTTTACCTTGTGAATCCCGGAGTTGTTAATTTCCACTGTTTGGTTTTTCAATTTTTGCTTGGCGTTCTTTCAAGTCACTTACTAACCACTCAGTTGCATCATTTTTGCATGCGGTGTATACTTGTGAGGTGATATTGGCTGCATTTGTAAATTTTCTTTCTGTTCTTTTCCTTGGACAATGAATGGTATCTCAGTTCTACTGCTGAAAACCAGCTCTATGTACATGTTTGTATTTCTGGATTCAGGATCTCCACAGGTGATGTCTATGTTAGGGAACTCCTATCCTACTGCTGGTGGTTCTCTCACACAAAGCCATGTCCAAGCAGTGAATAATCTCAGCTCTATGGGACTGTTGAATGATGTTAATGGAAATGATAATTCACCTTTTGACATAAATAATGATTTCCCCCAGTTGACTAGTCGCCCTAGTTCTGCAGGAGGCCCCCAAGGGCAGTTGGGTAATGAAATTATTGTCTTGCAATTTGACCATTTGTAGCCAATGCTAGTCACTTTCATCCGTATGGGGAGATTAATTATAACATGAATCATTCAGGTTCACTGCGGAAACAAGGTCTGGGTGTTAGTCCTATTGTTCAACAAAACCAAGAGTTCAGCATCCAAAATGAAGATTTTCCTGCTTTACCAGGATTCAAAGGTTTGTAGATTGTTTTCAATTCCATGCTTAATACAATGCCCTTTACTTCTATGATTGGTTTAAAGTTAAACGAGTTACAGAATCAGCCATTCCACATTTATCAATACTGCTGAAAGTACCACTTGATGTTAAAACTGATACTTCCTTTTATAGCATCTGGCTGAGTTAATATTGCAATAAAATGAAAAAAAATATGATTTTATTGATTGCAATAAAAAAATTGGTTTCAGGTGGTAATGCTGATTACAGCATGGATTTACACCAGAAAGAACAGCTCCATGACAATACCATGTCAATGATGCAATCTCAGCACTTCTCTGTGAGTCTTTACTGCAAATTTGAACAGTAACATAATGCTGTCTGTTCTATACTTTCTTAACATGCTTCAATTTTGAATGCTGTAGATGGGAAGGTCTGCTGGCTTCAATTTGGGGGCTAATTATTCATCTTATCGTCCACAGCAGCAACAGCAACATGCTCAAGCTGTGAGTAGTAGTGGTGTTAATTTTTCATCAGTAAACAGTCAAGATCTGCTTCATGGTTCAGATATATTTCAATCTTCACATTCAAGCTACCACTCACAGGTATGACTTCATGCACGAGCAAAAGGATGAGTTTAAAACTAGGTTTCTTCAGTTGACATATATAGTTTTGTCCTTTTGGTACAATACTGATGTTTTCCTGCAACCATATATTCATTCATTGTTCAGACCAATGGACCTCCTGGGATTGGATTGAGACCTCTAAACTCGCCAAATACTGTTTCTGCAATTGGATATGACCATCTTATCCAGCAGTATCAACAGCAGCAAAATCCATCCCAATTTCGACTGCAGCAAATGTCAGCGGTCAATCAGTCCTTTAGGGATCAAGGCATAAAGTCAATGCAGGCTACGCAATCAAATTCTGATCCATTTGGACTACTGGGCTTGTTAAGTGTTATTAAAATGAGTAACCCTGATTTGACTTCACTTGCTCTTGGGCTTGATTTAACAACTCTAGGATTGAATTTGAATTCAGCTGAAAATCTTCACAAGACATTTGGTTCCCCATGGTCGGATGAGCCTGCTAAGGGTGATCCAGAGTTTACTGTGCCACAATGTTATTATGCCAAACAACCACCTGTTCTACATGTGAGCCGTCTTTTCTCTTATCTTCTGTTTTTTCATCTTTCTTTTTCCACATTTGTTTATTAGTTTTCGATTATCCATTCATTATCTCAACCCCTATGAACTACTGCAGCAAGGTTATTTTGCGAAGTTCTCTGTGGAAACACTGTTTTACATATTTTACAGGTACATCTTCCGTACTCATACCTGTTGTTGCCTGAAGTTTTTAAATGAACCATTATTCTTTTCCTGTTTGGTTGCTTAAAATTTCAAGATTTACCTTCATTCCTTCCCTGAATTTTTAAATTAACCATTATTCTTTTCCTGTGGTTGCTCAAATTTTCAATATTTACCTTCATTCTGTGCCTCTGGTTTTTCAGCATGCCAAAAGATGAAGCTCAATTATATGCTGCCAATGAACTGTAAGCGAGCTTTTACCCTGACGACTCTGTGTTACTTTTATCCCATATCTGCACAGCCCCTTCGCTTTCTCACTCAATTGAACATCTGTGATCTTTAGGGATGTCTAGTATTTCTTTTATCTTTTTCTCGTACGATGTCATACTGTTAATATTGGTGAGGCCACGTTGATTGTAGTTACAATAGAGGCTGGTTTTACCACAAGGACCATCGAGGGTGGTTTATTAGAATGCCCAACATGGAGCCACTTGTGAAAACAAACACGTACGAGAGAGGGTCTTATCACTACTTCGATCCAAACACATTCGAAATTTTACGGAAGGTTTGCAGTGTATCATGCATCTTTCTTTTATATGAAATTTCGTTATTCAGAATGTCGAGCAGCCCTTGTTGATTCCTGACAATGTGGTTTGGATGATATGGATGCAGGATAATTTTGTTCTCCATTACGAGATGTTGGAAAAGAGACCAGTTCTACCTCAACATTAGTAGTTTACGATGTAAAGTTTCAGCAATGTGACTCATTCATTAAATGCAAGTCAGTTTGACCATTGATGGTTCTTGAATTTGTCAATAATTTTTTGATCAATCCTGTCGGGTTGTGAGCCATTTTCTTGTTTTAGCAATACTTCGCACTAAAACTAGTTAAAAACTGTAATGTTTGGTTTTTGATTCTGGCACCTCCAATTGGGAAGTACGTATTCCCGCAAATACCGACTCCGACCGGCCCAACTGAATATATGAACTATTCATGTAATCATGTTTGTGATGAAATCAAAAGACTTTCTTAGTTAGATTCTCAAAATTGTCTAGAAAGGACTCCTACCAATTCATCTATTTATTGCAACTATTATATGCAAATTCTTATTCATGTTGACCCAATGTTCTGAATACCGTACCGGATTTGGTACTGGATTGGGCTCTGGAACGGAACTGTACTGGTACCGTTTCGGGATATTTTTTAATTTTATAAAATAGTCCCTAAATTTTTTAAAAATTGCAAAATAGTCCATATTGATATATTATAC
>JANVCL010000008.1:4050537-4070075 GCA_026546855.1 Erythroxylum incrassatum | reverse complement strand
TTTTAAGTTTTATTTAATTGATAATTATTATTAGTAATAAAATATTTATTATTATTTTAAAAACTTTGAAAAAAAGGAGGGGAAGGAGAGGTAGGAGGGAGGGAGGGAAATTTTAAAAAATTTTGAAAATTTTGTAAAAAAGTCCCCCAATTTTTTAAAATTTTCAGTACCGGCCAGTATTTGACCGGTATTTTGAATATCGGCCGGTACCGGCCGGTACGGACAAAATTGGCCGGTACCGACCGGTATTTGTCACCAGTACCATTGAACCCGTACCGGTACCGGTTTCTGGCCGGTACGGTACGAAATACATAACAATGTGTTGACCCCGACCAAATATCGTAACAAGTCCACAGGCTTCTACTTACAACCTTTATTTATCTATCGATCTGAGGATAGAATGAATTTGAAAAATTGAAACTTAGTGTTAACTTTCACATCATAATATAAGATAATTGTTCAAAGTAATCCATGAAGTCATATATCCTCTTTGAAGAAGAGTGTAGCAACGTGGAAAACATCATATGTCTTGATATGGAATGAAACAACTCATCTTTGAAAACTTGTTCACCATGTCAGAAATAGAATCAAAACCTTTTATTTAGGGACACTCGAGATAAAAGCACGTACTTAATTCTTACCATAGTTCACAAGGCATGAGCAATGGTATGTACAGTCTATAATTTTGCCCTTTTCCTTTATGACACTAATTATAAGAGAATATACCACTGCACAAAATTCTTTATTATAGGTCAAGTATCGCTGTTTCTCTTTACTTAACTGATCACTGAAATTAGCAATTACATGTCCTTTTTGAATGAGTATGCCTTCAATTTCTACATGAGTTGCACCATGAACAACTTCAAATATCTTAGAAAAATCTAGAACTTGCAAAATAAGAGATTTAATAAATCTTTTTTTCTTCAAAGGCTTAAATTATTGTCTTTGACCAAGTAAAATGTTTTTTTTTTCATATAATCAATTATAGTGCTGAAATTATTATTAAATCGCCTATAGAATGTTACTGCTATCATGCAATTAATTCTGTAGTTTCTAATTGAAATTGTCATCTAATGTAATCCAGATATCCGGACGACATACCCTTAACTACTGTGTTTGTTCACCCATCAATGATTGATTCATTTTTTATTTTTTTAGTTCAATCAACTAAATCAAATTTAGATCGAACAATTTAAGCTCGGTTTAATTGAATTCGAGTAATTCACATGTTGATTAATTAATTTCTAAGTCATTAAATAAAATGACATTATTTAGTTTGAAAAAAATTGGATGGTTTGATCCATAATGGGCTAACTCTTCCAAGTCTGAATCCCGATCACCTCAATTTTGGTCTATTAACTTTGAATCGGGAATGAACCAAAATTATCATCCTTAAATATAACACCAATCTACTTTTACATTTAATGTTGTTCAACGTATTCCATATTAAATAATTTCCAAATTTCAGAAAAGTTAAAAAAAAAAAGAAGAGCAGAGAATTGGACATCATGTGTTGCCATTTATGTACCATTTGTCTTCTGACTGAAAAATGCATTTGATGAAGATGCAGTTATACCTATAAAAACTGGACTGGACTGTATAAAAATTTATAGCAAGATTTAGGATACATGGCCCAAGAACAAATCTTGTAACCTCCTTCAAAGCAAAACCCAGAAAAAAGTGTCAGTTATGTAACACGTACAACATCCAACATTATCGTCGGAAAAGCTAATATATATAGACATATACATATGATATTGTGGGATTTAACAGTTCATTGTCTACTCCTTTTAAATCGGTTAGAAATCCGACAGTTACAGTCTTATTTTGTTTTAGAAAAAGAGTCGTCTTGCTGAGGAAAACCCTGATAACATGGAGAAGTCGATGTTGCCATATCCACCAGGGTTTAGATTCCTTCCAGGTGACGACGAGTTACTGGGCCATTATCTTTTCAAGAAGATCTTTTATGGACTCGAGGGGAATGGTGTCGTGATGGACTGTGACTTATACGGTAAAGAAGAGCCGTGGGAGATATGGAAAAAATATGGTGGGGATAATGCTGATAAAGATCTTTACTTCTTTACCCCGTTGAAAAAGAAATCTGTTGGTGGTTTGAGGATTGATCGTGGTGTTGGCTCTAGTGGGGGTACATGGCATGAGGTTAACGCCAAGACCTCTATCGCTGCTAGGGCTAAAGTTGGTAAACATACGACCAGAGTCACTGGATCGAGGAGGGGATTCACTTACAAGAATCTTACTTCAGTTCACAATGGTCATTGGATTATGCACGAATACAGTTTATCTTTGAAGGGATTCAACAACAACACTGTCCTCTGTAGATTGAGAAACAACCAACCTGTTGCTGTTAGAGAGAGGAATATTGCTGCACCTGCACACCAGGAGGATTGGTTGCCCTGGAGACAAACAGAAACATCAGGAGGAAGGATGATGGGAGAGTCGAAGTATTGGAAGAGAAAGGCGGAAAAAACAGGGGACATTACTGATACAAAACTCCAAAACAAGAGGAACAACAATGATATTGTTGAAGAAGCCCCAAAATCCTCATCTCTACTTGAAGAAGATAGATTTGGTTTTATAAGGATTAATTTCCCAAATTCTGCAACGAAACAAGTTGATGGAGCTGACGTCGTATTTCCTTCGTCCACCACCAGTGCTGTTGCATGTGATGTTGACGTTGATGAATGGAATATCTCGTTTAATTTGGATGAGCTGCTTCAAGATCTTGAAACAACGTTACCAAGCTTGGAACAGATTGACAACATTACTGAAGACCCTCAAACAATCTGCAATTTTGGAACTTTACAATGTTCTAATACCCTACTTGTAGAACCAGCTCTTGAACCAGTGGACATATACAACATCGACAATACTGCAACAACAATAACAACACACATTGATGGAGCTACATGCCAGATTTTTAATTCTTCTACTGCTGTACCTAAATGGAACGCAACAACAACAGCCATTGATGAAGCTACATGCGCATTTTTTAACTCTTTATCCACTGCTGCACCTGAACATATCACGCAAACATCTGATGCTAACAAGTCTGGAGGCAAAACCTGGAGAGACTCACTCGCTGAAGAATTGCTAATGCAGAACAGAGACTCAACAATCTCCATTGAAGATATTAGTTTCTTTCCCAACAATTTCTTCACAAATTGACTAATTGTGTCTGATATTATGCAAATACTGTATAGGTTTATACGTTCTTTTGTAATTATCTACGTGATAATATAGATGTAATGACTTTAATACGTGATCTTAGAATTTTTAAATACAATTTGATATATAAATATTGGACATCATACATTAAAAAGAATATATTGGACATCATATAATAAAAAGGAAAGGTGTGGACATCAATTAAAACATCTAAATAAAAATACTTCTTAGTTTATGATGTGATGCGATAGCGAAATTGTAAGTAATATGAAGAGATCTTGCATATATACATTATATATATATATATATATAGATAGATAGATATAGAAATATTTGAATATACAACTCAATTCACTAAAATTTTAAATAAAATTTAGAAAGATATTTTATTATTAAAATTTTAATTGATAATTTTTTATATATTTATATTTATTTTCAACCTAATCAACCCTTCTTCTGTTAACTTCACTTCAAACTGAATTAAGACTTATTTTTAAATTTGGTCATTTATTTTAAGTTAGACTTATTTTATCGTTATGAATCATGTAGATTACCCCATTTCTTCAAAAGCGTAAAGATGACCAACTACAATTTGAAAATGACATTATTATTGCATACGATATCGAACAGTCCTGATATCTAATTCTAAAATTGCAAAAGAAAGAACTCTGCCCAGACATTGCTATAAATCCTTTCCATGGCCATATATAGTTTAATCGCCTCCTGTACGCGTATTTAACCAGCTGTTGAAGTGTTAATATTTTGGAAACCAGAGGAGTCAGGATTGCGAAGTGCTCAAAACCAAGCCTTTCAGTGCTGGCATTAAGTTCTCCAACATTTCCCTTTTAGTCGAAATTCTATCAGATGTGCAATCTTCTTCCTGATGAGAGTAGATAAGCATCATCAGGTGGATGATATGGGCAGAAAAAACACATATCCCAAATCACCATGCATGTCAAAACTCTTTAATTCCGGCATCAAAATTACCATGTTTCTCTGAACTGTTATGCTAATTACAGCATAAAGAGACATGGCAGATGAAATGTGGAAATGGAAGATTTGCCAAACTAAGAAAGCAGACTATGATTTGAAGGTAGTGCTCACATCACCGGTTGCAGCAGATAAAAGTGATAGAAGTGTCACTGTTGCACTTTGATAATCAGTCAGGATTTTATAAGCTGAATCTTCTAGTTTGTCCTGGAAACGAGAACAAATGTGCATAAAACACATGCTGAAATTGTTACATAATTGTAAAAATTCTGCATAATCACGAACGATGTGTCATCAATGTGCAAAAGCAAGCATTTGAAAGCAAAATAGGAGAACAAGCATATAAGGAAAAGTTTAAAAGGTAGCAACAACAAAAGCATTCACATTTCAGATATTATATGAACATACATTACCATACAGCTTGTCAGAGGAATAATGACTACAATATAATTTAATAGTATACGATACAAGCATCATATAGTACCAGACAGCTTTTAATCAACTATCTTAGTTAAGTATATGAACATCATACCTTCAGTCGTGAAACAGCCACAGAAATTGCCCTTCCAGGGGCTTGAAGAGCTTTATTATGAATCTACAAATGAGAGAAGCCATGTTGAACAGTAGAACAAGGAAAATTTAAAGAGACAAGTGTAATTTAAACACAGACCTGGAGATAAAGTAAGGAGACAACTTTGGGCAGAAGAGCAACTGGATCATTTTCAACAGAAACTTGTGTTGTCAAATCCTGATGGAAACACAGAAAAACAGGCATCTTTGAAGAGCTTCTCTACCATACCTCCACATATGTTATTCATCTACTACTTTGAAGAAATAAAACTATTGAACAATCAGAATAACTGCCTCAGAAAGATTCAGAAGTTCATGATACGCAATAACTAACTAGAAAGGAAATGGATCCTATCACGGTTTTATGCATAAGAACAACAATTATTTGGAGAAGGCGATGGCCTCATGATAAGTCACCATCTATTTTATGACAAACAGAGAGTGAATCCTTATTTTACCACTATAAATGCTGAGAGTTATGAGAGAAGAAATTATTACTGCAACTGTCTACATCTGATATCAATCTAAATAAGGACATTAACTTCCACCTTTTGGCTATATAATACCACTCATACCTTGCGATATGAATGTAATAGAGTTCTTTCTAATTTCTTGTCGAGCTTTTTGAGAAGCAACCCACTGAACAGATGAAAATCAACATGAATTTTAGTCTCCATGCTATGGTAAACCGATAAAAGAAACCACTTTGCAGTCTACATAAAAGTATGTTCAGAATCATTAAAGCAAAACGCAAAACTACCTCTCCTCAGCCATCTCTCTCAGTGCAGTCATGAATGCTTCTACATGCTGTTGTAAAGAAGAATCAAAGTTAAATATTTTTAACAAAGCACAATACACTGCCAACAGTCCCCGAAGAGAAAGCAAATAATAAGAAGATGATGCAATCAAATAAAGTGAAGAAAGGAAAAACATGTTATCAGAAAAAGAACTGACCTTCCCTTCTAAAGCTTCTATGACAGAAAGGGCCTTCTTTGACAGGGATCCTGGAAAAGTTTTTGCCTGCACATGAAATACGAGTATAATAGAAAGGAGATTAATAATGACCATTGAGTTTCAATCAGGTTCAGATGGCACGGGCAGGATAGGAGATTTTCTCACAACGGCAGTTCTTTCTGCAGGGTTAAATATTGTGGGTCCTGAATGAGATTCTTCAGCATCAATTCCATTCCTCAACTTGTTGTGCATGTCCTAACATTTATCAATCCCTTAACATTAGAACAGCTACAGTATAATCCATTAGTCAAACCCAATAACAATAATAAGAACGCAAACATTACCAAGTTGTAAAACAGAGTATCTGCAATAGAAGCAGCTGTTGTTCTTAACAAATGCCTATGCAAAACAGCCTGCAATTCATAGGTAAGATTAGGTTTTTCTCCATATTTTGTAGAAAAAATAGCAAGATCCCACGAAAATCAATCTATTTGACCTTGTGAGCACTTTGAACGTGTAGAAATTATTCAAAAGCTTACCGAAGTAGATTGATCATCAGCAAAAAAATCTAGTGCTTTTTCATACAGCTGCATATTCAGGAAAGACTGCCAAAAAAGCAAATGACATAATACATTTAGTGCTTAGAATGTATCACACCAACAATCTGCATGTCTGACAAACAAATAATATCATCAACTATCATAACAGTGACAACCTCATCAAGTTTCTTTTGCAAATTATCAAGCAAGCGCTTCATTTTCTCAGCATTCTCTGTGAATACAGCCTTTCTCCTCTCCTTCAAAAAATTAATTAGCTTTGGCCTCATATTGTTAGCCAACGGTCTAATAATTGCTTCTGGATCGTCCATTCCTACACAATCAAGCACCCAAATAATCAGAACTGGCCATGTAGCCACTGCCTGTGAGGCAGAATTATCACATCAGTGAATACTATAGGCAAAGTAACCAGACCTTGCTCCTCAAAATCCGGAACCAGATCCATGATTTTCTGAATTATCCATTCTTCTGTAGGAACATTAATATTCTCTTGCATGTTTGCCAAACCTTTCTTAGTTCCTGCTTTTGAATCTGATACAACAACAGACAATAAATCCTTGCCTTTCTTCTGGTTCTTCTTCGATTTTGTGGGGATATATTCATCATCTGGAAGGCTTTCAGCAGCTTTCATTGCAGCTGCTTTTCCCTTCTTCTTTTTCTCATTACCAGTTTCAGTTAACTCAATAGTTCTATTGGTTCTACCCCTAGTTTCCTTGACCAAGTGAGACTCTTCACTGGACGTGAGAACAGAAGATCCTGACAGACTAAATCCCACCATTTCTTTTTCCAAGAGATCATAAATATCCTAGCCATAAGGATACGAAGTAATCATAAGATTTGGAAGAACAGTCGAAAATTAAATGAAAAAGATTAAAAGAGGTCGAGTAAATCTTTGTTTATGAACCTATAACAAATTGGTGAAGCATAGAGTGTAAAAGGCCTTCATATGCTCTGCAAAACTTAAAGGTTTACAACTGCAGATACAGAGAGGCAGCAGTAAAAAGGAAAGTGGTCATTCAGTTTGAGAGGGAGGCATAATCGTAAAGTCAGCTGAAGACAAGGTGGACATGTGACTTAATATGAGTGCTTCTGCTTCAGCAAACCGGTTGATGGAACCAGGAGGAATAACTCTCAACATAAAAACATAATTGACTTGTCTAACTAGAAAACTCGCTACATAAGCTCTTTATCACCTTTCTACGTTAATAGTAGAATGTGTCTAATAGATAACAAACACAGGAGCAAAACATTACCTAAAAGTCAGTTTATTGAAAAGAAAACTTAAGTTAGAAGCAGTTTCACAAACCTTTACAAAAACACTACTGAATAGACATGAGTCTACCAGGAGAAGTCCTTGATTTCCCTGAATAGAAATGGGAAGCAGATGAGTACATAATTATTAGCAAGTATATGAACAATAACTAGCACAAGAAACTGTCACCTTTTGTGCAGATCGAACAGATGAGCATTGCAACAAAATTTTAGAAGCATCCTGGGGAGTAAAGGAAGTGGGTAATACAGAAAGAGAGTCGATCCTGCAATTATCCACCAACAGTATCATGTAAGGAAGCAACTTCTGTGCAACTACATTATACAGCCAAGGTGAGCTACATCTGACATTAATGTTCCAAGACCAAATACAAAGACAAAGAAAACCGCTAAAACTCAAGTTATCACATGGAAAAGGCAATAGTAATACATACTGAAGCACATAACACAAGAAAGGGGAAAAAAAACAACCATTGTTGCCCTTACCAGCTACCACGTTCCACAGCATCCTCAACAGCCTCGTCCAGCATATCAATCATTGATGGGTGAACAAACACAGTAGTTAAGGGTATGCCGTCAGGATATCTGGACTAAATTAGATTGCAGGATGACAATTTCAATTAGAAACTACAGAATTAATTGCATGATAGCAGTAATAACTTTGAGAAATCCCATGACATTGCAAAATACATCTGAATTTCAGGAACACAGCTGCAGCAAAAAGTAAAAGAGCACCTGCAAGAATTGAACAGGCTGGGAAATTCCAAGTTTTTGCAGTGCACTGTAGATGATATAAGAATTCTGCAGGCAAACACAAACAAGCACAATTTAGCATTTAAACCCCAAGTCAAGATGATTTCATTTCTTCATACAAACAAGGAAATTAAAATTCCACTCGTGCACTAATATGCAAAAATAATTTCCCAGCTGAGATGACTGTTTCTAGAAAGATGACTTCCATTCAGAGAAAATTCCCTAAAGGTAATAGTAGGAAGGAATTTAGCTGAACTGTTTGGAAAATTCATTTAATTCTGCAATAACACAATCTTTTACATGCTTTTTATTTGACAGATTGGTGGGAAAACAAAAACAAAAAAAAAAGGAAAACTTATGGTGCAGTAGAGAATTCTTCTCCTGAAGAGCAAAAAGAAGGGAGATGATAAGAGATAATGATGCAAAATTTTCTAGAGATGGTTAACATGTTGTAAAACACCATATAAGAAAATGTTACAGCTACCAAAAGAATAAAATAGTAGGAAGAACGAGGCACCAAACCTGTGAGAAGAAAGAGTCAATGCACTCCTTTTGTGCAGCGGCAAAGACCTGTACAATTAGAACACGTTATTCTTAGGCTATGTTTGGTTTGACGTAAGGTTTTTAATAAATTAAATGATTTATAATGGAATGGAATGGAATGTAAATGGATGTAATATTTGAAAATTGTTGTTTGGGAGGAATGGAAGAGTTGATAATGTAATCTAGTGAAACGTTGATTGACAGAAGGGCTTATAAGGTAACATAGTGAAATGTTGTTTATCATTTTACATTCCATCCTAAACCCCCCAAATCGGAGGTAACTTATTTTTATTGTTTAGAATAGAATGGAATGGAATGTAATGTAAAACGCTCCTTTCCATCCTATTCTATTCCATTATAAACCTTCCTCCCAAACAATGGAATAATATTACATTCCATTAATAACCAACCGACCAAACATAACCTTAGTGTTCATCTTGATACAAGAAGGACAATGCAGTATGACAGGCAAAATGTGTTCCACCTAAATGTGGATTGTAAGTCCTTTAAATGCATTAGATGAAGGCATTGAAACAACACACTCTATCTAACATTTCATTACATCAACGAATCAGTTAAACAAGTATAATACCATAACATGACCATATGAGAGTATCAGGAGCAAATAACATACAGTTGGTGTCCAATGAACTCCTGCACGAAGAGACCCAAGAAGCTCCCCTTCCTTTAACAACCCATTAAAAAGAGATTGAAAAAATGTGCTTTCAACAGCCACACCACTGACTCCATTCATTTCCTGCAACAACTGCTGCAAAGTGCCCCATAGTGCAGATAAATTTGTAGGAACTGTTATACCTCTAGAAGCACCTCGAACCATAGCACTAACACGGGCAACATAAGCTGGTGTGTACAACTGCCCACCTTCAAGTCTACCTTTCACCTTAAAATTACAACAATTCGTATCACAATTATAATACTTTTAGGTTTTGCTTGACTCTTGGTATTGGAATCAGAATTCTAATTATAGCATTTTATGGTAATTTAGATAAAAAAATTCTGTTATTCAGAATTGAAATTCTTCACTCATACAGAAAGAACAGGGGGACTTTCAAAACTAAACATGCTGAATCCCTTCATATTGGAAATGTAAGTGACATTCCTAATTCAAATTAGAATTCGGATCCCGAGGTTCTCTAAGACAACCAACCTTTGCATATTGTTTATATATAAAGTAAATATAAGAGAAAATTCAAAATAATTGGTACCAAAGTTCCAAGGCGCGAATCCAACATAGAAGTAATCAATTCAGAGCCAACATTTAACTGTGCAGCAAGCTCCGCCACAGCAATTTGATTACATTCTTGGAGCCTATCGTTGATATCTTCAGCAACATTATCCCAATAAGACTGCGAAATAATTTCACCTTGCACCAACATAAGCCCTGGATCATTAGAAACTACTAATTGAGCTTGCTTCTCAACATGGTATAGATCAACTCCAGTAATATCCGCTAGATCAATAACCGAAACCCGTCCTAATTTACTGATCTCCGCTACTATTTCTTGCCTCAATTGTTCCTACACCACACGCATTAAATATTAACAAGGATATTACTATACACAAAAGGAAGTACCGATTGACCAACTAACAAAATGGTGAGAGTGTTAGGTTACAGGAGTGATGTATTCTTTGCCGGAGACAGTGTGGAGGAGGTCAAAATCGATGATGTGAAGCTCTTGAAGCTTCTGTACTAACTCTACGACGATTCTTTCCGACAATCGGATACTCGATTTTGCTTGCTGCGCGAACTCGAATTGTCTCTGCAATTCCAACAATTCTTCGTCCATTTGAGCGAAAATTTAAAAAACCAAAGTCGTTTTAGTTTGTGTGTATGTTTCGTCTTCTTATGTTCTCCTATTGCTCTTCGTTCTTTGACGAGACTTGGGTTTCTGCTACCAGACGACTTGTCGTTTGGAAAATAAATAGTTTTTCTTTATTTAATAATAAAATAAAAATAAAACTGTTTTATTTAAAAACGGTGTTGAAAAATTAGAAAGATAAAATAATGTTTAAAGAATGAAAACAGCTAATAAACATAAAAACTATTTTTAATTATATAAAAATTTCGTTTCATATATAATTTAAATTGAAAATATTTTAAATTTTAATTCAGTAACTTTACTTATTAAATTTATCATAAAATAAATTTTAAAATATAATAACTATTTTAAAAAAATTTATGTTTAAAAATATTTAAACATAGATTATATATTTTCAAATTAGACATTCAATGTTTTAAATTACAAATTTAAGTCGATATTTTTGATATTTGTAATGGTTCACCAACATCATGCGTTGCCATTTACGGACCATTTGTCTTTTGACTGAAAACTGCATTTGAAGAAGATAAAGTTATACTCAGGAAAAGTGGACTCGAGGACAATGGTTTGGTGATGGACTGTGATTTATATGGTAAGGAAGAGCCATGGGAGATATGGAACAATTATGGTGGGGATAATGCTGATAAGGATCTTTACTTCTTTACCCCATTGAAAAAGAAATCTGTTGGTGGTTCTAGGATCGATCGTGGTGTTGGTTCTAGTGGGGGTACATGGCATGAGGTTGCCGCCAAGACCTCTATCCCTGCTAGGGCTAAAGTTGGTAAACATAGGATCCAAGTCACTGGATCAAGGAGGGGATTCACATACAAGAATCTTACTTCAGTTCACAATGGTCACTGGATTATGCACGAATACAGTTTATCTGTGAAGGGATTCATCAACAACACCGTCCTCTGTAGATTGAGAAACAACCAACCTGCTGCTGTTAGAGAGAGGAACATTGCTACACCTGCACAACAGGAGGATTGGTTGCCCTGGAAACAAACAGCAACAACAGGAGGAATGATGGTGGGAGAGCCAAAGTCTTGGAAGAGAAAGGCGGAAGAAACAGAAGACATTACTGATACAAAACTCCAAAACAAGAGGAACAACAATGATATTGTTGAAAAAGCCCCAAAACTCTCATCTCTACTTGAAGAAGACAGATTTGGTTTTATAAGAATGAATTACCCAAATTCTGCAGCCAAACAAGTTGATGGAGCTGATGCAGTATTTCTTTCTTCCACCAATAGTGCTGTTGAATGTGATACTGATGTTGATGAATGGAATTTCTCGTTTAATTTGGATGAGCTGCTTCAAGATCTTGAAACAACATTACCAAGCTTGGAACAGACTGACAACACTACTGAAGCAAATCCCTTCGGCTCTCAAACAATCTGCAATTTTGGAACTTCACAATGTTCTAATACACTACTTGTAGAACCAGCTCTTGAACCAGTGGACATATACAACATCGACAATACTGCAACAACAATAACAACACACATTGATGGAGCTACATGCCCGATTTTTAGTTCTTCTACTGCTGTACCTAAATATAACACAACAACAACAGCCATTGATGAAGCTACATGCCCATTTTTTAATTCTTTATCTAGTGCTGCACCTGAACATATCACGCAAACATCTGATGCTAACAACTCTGGAGGCAAAACCTGGATCGAGCCATTCACTGAAGAGTTGCTCATGCTGAACGGAGACTCAACAAACTACATTGAAGATATTAGTTTCTTCCCCAACAATTCATTCACATATTTTGCTAATTGTATCTGATATTATGCAAATACTGTATAGATTTATATGTTCTTTTGTAGTTATCTATGTGATAATATAGATGTAATGACTTTAATACGTGACTTTGGAATTTTCCAATCCATCCAAATTTTGATTAACTTATCTTTCTTACGATCTAGTTCACTTTACATGTATAAATATTGGATATCATGCTTAAAAAAAAAGTGTGAACTTCAGTTAAAACTTAACAGTACACCTAAATGAAAATACTTCTTAGTTTATGATGTGATAGTAAAATTACAAGCAATATAAAAAGATTTTTATTTATTTTATGTATATATAATAGATTTAAAAACATAACTCAATTTATTTAATTTTTAAAAATAAATTATCAATTAAAATTTTAATAATAAAATATTTTCTAAATTTTTATTTATTTATTTTCGTCCAGATCAATCCGAGATTCTTTGCTAGGTTCAAGTTGAACTAGGTTTACCAAAATTGTCATCCTTTAGCATAAAAAATGGGTACACTGAACTGTAGTTACTTTTACACGTGGCTATTATTTCCCAATCAAACCACTTCAAGAACGAAAAGGAACTTCGTACAATACGACACCGATTTACTTTTACGACGATGACGACAACGATGAGTTGGAAGTTAAACAAGTTCCAAATGTCAGGGCAAAGAGAGTTGGACGTCATTCGTATCCCATTTCTTCACGAAGTTTAAGAATGTAAAACTGAAAATGCTATTGTACACGCCTATAGAAAGTCTTGACATATTGAGACTGATAGGGACCAGTTATCAGAAACTCTCTGAAGCTTCTACCATCATCTTGTAGAGAGCAAATCCACCTTGATGGCAACCAGGCATCTTCGGAACCATGCTTTCCAAGTCATCCTGATCACAGAATAAACATAAATCAACAGCTTGGAATAAATTCACTTTCTGCATGAACAGAACAATTGCTGAAATATGTTATGAATAAGACTTCACAACTAAACTGACTTCTTTTTGTTACCAAAAAGGAACCAAAGAAAAAAAAAGCTGAGTACTTTCATGTATTCCATCCAGTCCTCAGATTGCATCAGAATGTCTGATCTGACCAGTTTCGTGCCACCACAACTTTCCAAGTACTTTACCATTCATCCGAACAAGAGATTTAATATGTTCGTGGCAAATGAATCGTTGGGGAAGTCTGAAGGAAGTGCAGAACATTGAAACTAACCATTGTAACTGTATAAAGTTGAGTTGATTCAAAGCCATCTTGTTCACTAGAATACAATTGTTGGATATCTTTCGATGGCAGACTGCATTTGACGAAGAAAAAGGCAACGGGTCTAACGTTCAAAACTCTGCGAGTTACACCTATAAAAAGTGAACTGCACTGCATAAAAATTAGAACAAATTTCAGAATACATTATCCAAGTAAACCTGTAGACTCCATCAAAGGAAAATCTATTAAATACTGATCATTATTTCTTTATGAAGTCACCCAAATTGTTGATCCTGGCCAAATTTTATCTACAGGAAATGTAACTCATTGAAAGATCCCTATAGACAAATAAACCAAGAAAAAAGCATTGTTCTTGTAACACGGCATCTTACAACAGATGTCCAGGGTACTCCAATTTCTTCAACCACTTCCCTAAGAACACTGTCAAAAATTTCTTCAGAAACCTTCCTGTTAATAAGCTCATGCTCTATAGATTCTTCACCACTCTGGTGAAGTGCTACTCCAACATTTTCAGGCTGTCAACAATCACATAAATGTTATTATACGAGGAATCATCACTTAGAAACTATCTTGAAAAGAAATATAAAGAAGAAAACAGCTGGATTTGATGGTTCAGAAATGAGAAACGTCTAATCAGCAGCATTACAGAACTAACATATCATACACTCAAAACAAATGTACAAGGGTAAACACGTATTTTGAATTTTACTGTTGCAGCCATCCATCATGAAAACTGGAGGACTGAGGAAAAGGATGTATATATCATATTTTCCAAATTCCATACCTCTGGATGACCTCCAGGGAAAACATAGTACCCTGGAAATTCTCCAACATTCTGACTCCTTTGCAATACAACTATTCTTTTGTCCAATGTCTCAACAATTGTACCATTACCCAGTGGACTTGAGGTGTGTTGACACTTCACAACGTCATCTAGAAGGGGACCAAGGACAAAAATATTAAGAAGAATGAAAGACAAAAGATTCAACAGCTAAGCTTGCAACAAAAGATAAAAAATAATGGGAGACCTAATCCTCTGTTCCGGTACATGGCTACTTTGCTAGAAGCCAATTACTGCACATTTGCTTATACCAAATCACCAACAAACTTAGAACAACAAAAAGTGGCATACACTTTGAATGGAAGAAGCAAGACACAAATTTTCATGTCAATGCATTGTCAAGCAGAGGTACCAGAAAATCAGAAGCATGATTGAAAAGAAAACCAAAAGTATCTTTGATGGTAGAAATTTCGTTTCATCAAGAAATACCTTCTGATGCAGTGAGAAACTTTTCCCAAGAAGGATTTAAATTTGTTCCCACAAAAGTCCTGCATACCGAGAATAGAACCTTTACTCTTGCAATGGTGATGAATTAATGTGGAATATCAGTATGAATTACAGTGTTTTTTGGCAATATCAAGATGTTAATATAGGACCAATTTGAATAGAACAAGAGCAATACTTGGGAAATAATAGTTCAAACAAATACCGGAAGTAAGTGAATAAAGAAGATCGGTTGAAGTTGTCCTAACTGTTCCCATCTCGTACATCAATTAGTCAGTATCAGCGACAATCTAGTGTAACGAAAATTGAACAATTGCTGCAACTCCTTACCTTAATTGATCATCATTTGATGTTTACCCGGTTTAGGCCAACATACATTAACTGTGCAGAAGACAAGCTGTATAGTAGACGCTAGACACTAATCTAAAACTAAAAACTCCATAATGCCAAAAAGGACGACTACATCCAAGCATTGAAAACATGGAGCTAACATCATTACCGGCAAAGCTAATGTATATATATGATACTTTTACCAGTTCGGATGGATTGTAACAGTTCATCAACATATGTACCCTCATATTGTAATACTTCAAAACACGTACATGAGCACACAAGTAGACTTGATTTAAGAAAAGCTGTGAACACTATTCTAGTTAAGCAGATGGCCTAAACATGCAAATAAGAGAGAGAGAGACAGAGAGAGCTGGAGACCTGTAATTTGTCAAACCAAGGTGGAGGCACATAAGAGCATCTTGATCTGATCTATCTCCCATGAGAAGACTATATCCTCCATACTAAAAAGAGTAACAACAAAGAAATCGAGGCACAATAATCGATTCTTTCAAAACTATTCAAATAAAAATGCAAGGCATGTTTCTATAAACATGAACTTGAAAATGTCATGTACACATGCAGGCCTATTCTTTTCTCTATTGCGTTGTGTGTTTATGTCCCTGGAATCAAATGCCTTAATTGAAAAGTAGCTTCAATTTTCTTCTTAAGTTGAGGCCATGACAGAAATCCTAGTTTATTTATTACCGTCCTGATCTCACTTGTATTTAAAAATTAGAGTTCCAAACAAATTTCCAGCAGACATCTTTAGAAAAAAAGTAATTGATGTGTAAATTAAAGCATGTAAAAAAATTAAATTGTTTGATAAAGTTTAGCAAAAGTAAAGTGACCTATGAGGCATTTGAGAAACATTAAATAGCTCAAGCCCAGCTTTAGGTAAATGTCAGGATCTCCTGTCTCCTACCCTGTCCCCTACTCTGTTCTATTGAATCTCAACTATCCATTTACGTGGGATCTACACAAATAGAAGACTAAGATTCAATAAAATAGGATAGGGGATAAAGCAGGGGATAGAAGATCTGTCCCCCTTAGGCAAGGTCAAAAAGAGCACCTGCTCAAGACTTATTTTTAATTTGCTCCTAATTTATTTTATTTTATTTTATATGAGACTTATTCTTGACAAAGAATAAAAAAAGACAACATTAAAGATCCTTTTTTATTTTACCCGAAGCTTATAAATCGTTAAGAACGGCCTGCAATAGCCGAAAGGCTACCAACTTACCCGGAACTTTTTCCCATTGAACAATGATGCATTCTTCTGTACCCTTTGATCCCATATCTAAAACAAATTATTTGAAGAACAAAAGATAAGAAAATTTCAGTTACCAAGTTTAATCCTGACATTGTAAGCACTAGGCAACTTTGTATGTGATGTGGTAAAACACTCGTATTAACTACTAACCTTAGCAATGGATTTTTCCAATTCTCGGTCGGGATGGGGAATTCTATCGTACAATTGATCCAAAATAACACATACCTTGAACCAAAAGCAAATAAGATCCAGTAATATAATAATGAAAATGGAAATAAAAAGAATGGTGCGAATAGAGAGAACCTGCGAAGCTGTGAGACCGGTGGGCCACGAGAGTAGCAGCTTGTAGTCTGCTTTCTCCATTAGAAATGCTTACAATGTATCGCAGGCCAACTGTTTGATGAACGATATGAACCAGAATTACAACCAGTCCCCCTGATTGGCGCTATTTGTAAGAGCAAGAACCACATTTTGACGACAACACATTGTGACGTTGAAGTTGCACGTTTTTGAAATTATTGTAAAACCATGACGTATGTGACAGCGCCTAATTGTCACCTTAATTGGCGTTGCAATCATACGCCATCAAATGATGAGGGAAGTTTTCCCAGACCTTAGAGAACAATAATCCTTTTTCATCATATACTCTATCCATGAAAAGGAAAAAAGCTTAATACTTCCCACCAGCTTTATTTGAAAGTCGAATTGGGACATGTTAAAAATTAAACATCATCTTCTAAAATTACCACAAACTAGTAGGATATTTTAAAATATTTTTGGACGAAAAATATATTAGTTGTCAATCTGGTGTCATCTGAGATACAGTCATGATAATTGGCTTTTGCTGGGTTTCTTTGGTTTAACAAGGTACAATAAACTGATACAGAAATATTTGCAGGTTGGTTATTCGGAGATGCTCGTAAGCTGCTCGATGAAATGGACCAGAAGAAAGTCGTCCTCTGGCTGCTCCTACGCTTTACAAAATATTGTAGGTTTCATTCTCGAAAAAAAAAATGTAGGTTTGCTGAAATTCAGAATTCAAAGAGTTTACAATCTTGGAAGGTAAATTTATCCAAAGAAGAAAGGTATTATGATGGGGTCGAAACATTATTTTCAAGTTATGGAGCCAAAATAAAAGCAATTTTGTTTTGTTTATGTATCTAATTTACCCTAAACCTGAGGCAAACAGTTAATTCTTGAGACATTTCGCACTAATTAACATAATGAATGACTATGATTGCATGTTGAAAAGATGAAATAACTATTACAGTAAACCGAGGCGGCCAATAAATGCGTGCATTATCATCTTGATTCTTGAACATAGCACGCGAAGACAACTATGCTTGGCCTGTCTCTGTAAATGGGTCGGTCCCCTACAAATTTCATTCTTTGCCTCGTATGTTCTATGGCTATGCTTACTTTATTCTTCATCAGAACATGCATGGTGGCGATTTAATTAGAGTTCCATGTCAGGAATCTTTCAGGCTTCTGTAATGTGTTTTATGCAGAGAAAAAGGATTAACGAATAAACAGGTGTTTGTTTCTGTTAAGTATCGTTCCGATCAGCCTTATCAAGTACAGATTAGAACTACATTTATGGGGTTGGTGGTAGTTTGGTTACAGCCAGATATGGTACAAGTTATCAAAAGGTTTTGGTTCCTGCGTTCACAGTTTAGACATATATATATTATTTTCAAGCAACCTTCGCTACCTGCTAGCCTTCTGCTAACGAATTTCAGCTACGATAAGCTAACATACGTTGATAACGACGTCTTCTTCTATAAGTTTAGATTTTTTTTAATTTTATAGTGTTTTATTTTATTTTATAAATTTCAGTCATTTATTTATACGAAACTTACGTAAAATTTACATAAATAAATAATTAAAATTTATAAGATAAAATAAGACATTATAAAATTAAACAAAAATTTTATATAATAATATAAAGAAAACAAAATTGTTTAAAGCATAGACAGAACTAGAAGCGCCCTTTGTTTATTCGCGTTCTTTATTCCCGATTTAATAGTGCCATGGAAAGAATTTTTTACTCAGGGTTTGTACTATATCGCTTTCTTCCTCATGGACCAAGGACTTGTCTCATCGTACGTTGCAGGAAGATGGATGTGACGCGTTATACAAGCGACTGCATTATTGATGCGTCAGAGACTCTTACCATCCTTTATGAAGAGTATGATGAGGGACGTGATTATTAGTTTTGCTTTTCTTACTAATTTATCTCGTCTAACGCATTTAGGTACATGATTAGAATAATAAAATTGGTAGAAATAAATGTATAAAAAAGATGAATTAAAACAGTGGTGAAACGGATGATTTCATTTGGTACGATGAAGGAATGATGGCGAAGATGTCGAGGGTATAGTTTAACAGTAAGCACTTGCATGCCAGGACCTGAGGTGCAAGGAGCCAGCAATACAATAAATTCTCTTCTTGACATAATAAAACTTATTGTCCAGTACATAGTGGCACGGTGCAAAATTAATGCAAGTGTTTGTGCTGCAATTTATAGAGCAACAAGGTGTTTCCAGTTGTTTGATAACTGGAGAACATATGGAGACACTACCCAAGAACCAGAGCGTATAAAATGAAGGCTTGAGATTGTGGAGAGGATGCCCTGGTAAGTGGCCAAGCTGCCAGTATTTATTGGCAAAAGTTTGTGTTGGACCATGCTGCCTGAGAACTAAGGCTCTTTCCTTGTAATTGCCTGTCGTGAAGATATCTGATCAGGTTGGGACATGATGTTTTATATATGTATGCGATTGAAATAAATAGGCTTTGCCTTTCGTCCCCTATAGCTTCTGCGTGCTATGAGTAACAAGTGTATGTAAATGAGTACATTATACAGTAAAATTTCTATAAATAAATATTTTTGGGACCTGAAAAGTTATTAATTTATTGATAAATAAATATTTTATTAATTTATCGATAAATTAATATTTATTAATTTATAGAATAATTTTTATTTTGTACATTA
>JANVCL010000008.1:4034819-4046886 GCA_026546855.1 Erythroxylum incrassatum | reverse complement strand
TACTTTAAACAAATCTGAGCTAATCAATTGAAAGTGGATATCCAAATGATTATTGTGACAAAATAAATGATAACAAATGCGAAATTGTCATAAAATGCATTGTAAATAATTAGTATACATTAATGTGCATTAATGAATACAAAATTGTGTAATATTGTGATATATGTATGTATTGTATGTATAGAGGGGCGTGTTGAGTGACAGCACCCAGACATTGCTGGAACTTCAAAGTAATAACTGTTTGGAGCATATTGTCAGTAACCTAAGATGGTCTCACCATATTGTTTTGTACATTATTGAACTGTATTACGATCTTATTGAATTGTACTGAATTGTGTTGATTGTGTACTGGATTCTGGAAAATATTTGTCCGAAGCGTTTTGATGAATGAGAATGATATTGGAAGTGCTACTTGAATGTGAATGTGTTTGCCTAAATGATTTTTTGATTCTCAACTGAAAGATTGAATGCCAGACCTAGTCCGATGACCACTGTTATTACTGTAATTGATACTATAACTGATATGTTGTTATATTACATGCAAATAAAAGTGATTGAATTGATGATTGAATTATGGCATGCAGTTCATTCTAATGCATGTAATATAAAGGAGTTGTGACTGATGTGGCTATCGATACTGTTACTGATATGAGCTTTAAGCTCCCGCATATGTGGTTCAAGCCTATGGCTCATTGTGATCAATGAGTCATTGATTGACTGACTGACTAACCTTGATAATTTGGGATACTGTAAAAGCACACTGTCACAACAAAATAAAAAAATGAATGTGAGACTCATACATGTCGCATCCGCATATAATTTGAATTCATTGAATGATTTGCAAAACTGTGTGAATATTGTTATTTGGTTGAATTGTGTATCTAAGAAATGATTTATCTATGATAGTATTTAATACCTGTTAAGTGGAGTTGAGCTGTATGATTACATGCTATAATTGATCTTATTTTATGACAAGAGTGATCCATCGAGGATGGTTACTTTACTGAATTCGCAAAACTCATCAAAATTGCACCGTTGCTTTTCAGGTTCGAGTGTGAGACGACCTAGCTTCTAAGACTCCGTAGAAGCATACTTTGTGCAATTGTTACAGTCAGATTTGGCTCTGAGGTCGGTCAGCTGAGATTGAGGACTTAGTTATTTCTTTTATGTTTATTGTATTTGGTGTGTATTGAGTTGTTTAAGCTTATAAGATATTGTTGTAAAACATGGATAGTATTGTGTTGTATGAAACAATATAAATTATGGATTTTGCTTAATGTGATAACATTTTGAGTTTAGAAAATGTGTGGTTGATGGTTTAGGGTATGATGCCATGTTATGTACAGTAAACATGAGTTACTTAACATGTCATTTCTGTTAGGCATGTACACGTGCATCCGATGGCGCATGTGTATATGTCAGTTGAGAATGGAGTGTTACATAGAAGATTTTAGCATCTCCCGAAGAGATCTGGATCTGAATCTTTTTGTTTGTAGACCAATAGATTCGCTAGAATCATCTAGATCTGGATCATCCTTGTGTGGATGATACTGTTAAGAAGGCATACAACAAGGTTTTGGATTTTTCTTCTTCCTTCTCCTTCTGGCATATCATTCATCATCATCATCACTATCTGACTCAGGATTGAGACAGACTTCACAGTCGGGTTGGCACATAAATGGGTCAAAATCCTATACAACATGTCCACGATGATGACTAACATAAACTAGATCTCCATTAGATTTGAAATAATGGAAATATGGGCTAGATTAGAAATATAGCCCCAGATGTAGAAGGTCCAGATGAATCTTAATTGACCTTTGCATAGATGGACTTCACCGGTCCATTTTTTAATGTCTTCAAAATCGGAGGAGTTGTGTTAGGAAAAGAGTGTCGATAAGGCACGTGGAACACCATTTGGTAATTGGTGATCTATTTAGTAAGCATCAGCTTTCCAAGCTCCTATTTTAGTAGTTGTTTCGGGATCTGGAAGATAGTAGTCTGATCATTGGAACAATTAGCAACCATGTAAAGGGCATCCGAACTAGAATTTGGAAAGTTGAGGTCCAAAACATGATTCTGTAGACGATAGATCATCTGGTGATATAAAGTAGCCATAATAGTTGTAGGATCTTGATATGTTCCAGTTATCTAGATCTGAACTTGCAAATGTTCAGACAAAGTAGGATCATCGAACCTGATGTTGAAATCAGGTACTATCGTCAAAATGACACTTCCATTATTGAGTGTTATCAACAAGGTACCAATCAAAGCATTATGGTACCTTGTGTAGGCAATGTCTAGAAGAGATATCCTGGCTATAGCAGGTATTCCCTTTCTTCCATAAAGTGCAAGAATAAGGCGTATAACTCCAACATGAAGATGTGTATGATTGTGCTCCCTCCATAGAGAGATCAACTCCTTAGGGATTTCAAGCTTTACGTATTGCTCTACAGTTGTAGATCTAAGGCCACACTATTCCAATCTGGAACTCTGAATGATTTCTTTTACTTTTGGGCAAGATATAGACAAAATAGTACGAATACTTTTTGTCCAAGAACAGTCACAAGAACAAATACTGTACGGACTCAATAAAGTTAAAGAAGACTCACAAATATGATTTTCTACAAGAACATGGGTAATTTCTACTAGATTTTCTATATGATTAAATAACACACGCTTTACACTATAAGGTAAACTAGACATAAACAAAGTTGAAGACAAATGAATAGGATCATTGGGTAGTGTTTCCATTATATATAGGCTCTCTCTCTGCTCACTTTCAGCAAGAGACAATGTTGCCGCTGGGGGTGGAGAGGCGTGTCGGTCCAACAAAACATATTGTGATTTGTTATTCTGATTGACGTTGAAACTTTGGTAGGTACTCAACCTCATAAAAGGTCAGTGTTTTATAATTTTTGGAGCTAATCACGATATTGGGATCCTATTCTTCAACACTAAAAATCATAAATAGTTTCTGTGCACCTACCTTTTGTAGAAGAACATCAATTACTTCCTCCGATTCATAATAAGTGTCGTTTTAGAGGAATGCACACTTATTAAGAAAGTTATTGAAATGTCTGATATATCCTTATTAATTACTTGTTAAAGTGCCTTGAAAATATAATTTGTGTAATCTGTGTAATTAAGATGTGAGAGAAATTAAAGGTTAGTTTTAGAAGTAAAATTATAAACATACATACAAAGTCAAGAATAACACTTATTTTGAATAATTAAAATATATCTAAAACGACATTTATTATAAATCAGAGGGAATATAGCAGTAATTGCAGAACCAGTTGGGAGGGTCCCAAATTTAAGGAAGGAGGGTCTTTATGAATTAGGAATATATATATACATCTATTCAACATGAAAGGGATCCTAATTCATATATATATACGTCTATTCAACATGAAAGGGATCCTAATTCCTAAAGACCCTCCTTCCTTAAATTTGGGACCCTCTCAACTGGTTCTGCAATTACTGCTCTTTTGAAATTCGTGTTTCCATACTATAATGACGAAAGCTCATGAATTCTAAGTGTCGGGGCCACAGGGCTCGTAGGCTTCTGCCTTTTTCTTGCCACAATCTTTTCTATTTCATCAAACCCACGAACACATACAGGATAGTAAGTTACAACATATTGCATTTATACAGAGAAACGGCGTGAATAGATATGCATATGTGAATCAAACCAACTGACCTCTATTCTGCTACGAATAAAAAAAAATACGGTAGAAACAAAATTAACAGAGAAGTGACCATCACAAGAGAGTAAAAAACTAAAAAAGATCAAGAAAAGGAAGGAAAAGACAACCTCTTCATTATGGTCTTATCCTATTGAAAGTGACATAACTTATTGAGCTATGAAACCCAACGAGCAATTCAATAATAATAATAATAAGAAAAAGACTGGAATAGTTATGGCAAGTAAATATTCCAATCAAGAGAAAGATAGAAGGAATAAAATTGAAACACAGTGAAAAAAATGGATATCTTTTTATATCCGAGAAAAGGGAAATTAACGGGAAGATGAAAGGTAAATAGTTTTCCAAACCTAGAAATTTGAGTAAGAAATGATTATGGGATCGACCTTTGTTTTTTGTTGTTTTCTTTCAACGAGGAACAACAAAGGTGCTAGGGTCTTCATTGTTGATCCACCCATACTTCTCCATGAATGGGTTGGCCAAAGAGTGCGGTGGGTACTCATTAATGCAGTCGTTCCATGCATTATTACCGTTGTTTAAATCTCTCAACACCTCCCACAAACAGCTGTTGCATTTAAAGCCTGCACCGAAGCTTATCATCAAAACCCTGTCTCCCTTCTTCAATCTCTTTTTGGCCTCCATGTATGCCAAGACGTACCACAAACTGCTGGCCGACGTGTTCCCGAACCTGTGCAATGTCATTCTGGAAGGTTCGAGGTCGTATTGGGAGAGGTCTAGGTTCACTCCGATCCCATCTATCACTGCTTTGCCACCAGTGTGAATGCAGAAGTGATCAACTCCAGTTTTGAAGTCGATCACTGGTTTAGGACCTGTTGACCCTCCTTTGGTAGAGCTTTGGTTCCACTTTTTGATGAATGTTAGGACCATGAATCTAAGCAACTCTCTTACTGGTAAGATCTTTGGAGCTATCTCTCTGAAGTTGTCTATGAAAGCCCGTGTTGCGACTTTTGGGAGACTCTTGCCTAGGTGAAAACCTAAGCGACCTAGGTCATCTTCTCTTTGTATGCAGCAATCATACGACTCGTCTCTGGCTCCATGGTGAGTCCTCACGAGGCACTTTAGCTTGAACATGCAAAGGTGCTTTAGGGACCTTTTGTTTGTCAAAAGAATTGCACACCCACCTGAGCGGAACAAACAATTTGCGAGAATCATCGATCTATCGTTGCCTGTGTACCAGTTGGGACTCAAAGACTCTGACGTGACGACCAGTGCATGAACATTCTTGTAAGTCTTCAGAATGTTCTGAGCAATGTTGACGGATATAAGACTCGCACTACACCCCATGGCAGTGAGGTTAAAAACCTTAATATCCTCACGCATTTTGTAGTGATTAATGATCCTGGATGCTAATGAGGGCACAGCAGATATCATAGAGACATTAACGATGAGAACGTCGATTTCTTGAGCCGAAACTCCTGACCTGGCAAGCAACTTTGCGATGCTATCATTAAAGAACTCGTCCATCTCGGAAGTTCCATCTTCTAACGTGGGGTTCTCTTCACGACCATCGAACATGATTTTAGGAGCATAGGTTTGCTCTCCAATGCCGGAGCTGACAATGGCCCTCAAAAGGAACTTATACTCGTTAAGTCCAAGACTAGCATTCCTCTTTATAACTTCGCCACTGAACTCGGTGTCAAGCTTCCTATCATCTGTTGGCTTGTAGCACTCATAGTCCAAAATGTAACAGTCTTGATCCCTCTTCCCATCGACATACCTCCAGAGAATGAGGAGGGGATAGAGGATCAAGAAAGCATAGAGTAGTACAGTAACATCCATTTGAGAAGGAAATAGGTAAAAACGAGGAGTGAGAGACAAGGAGAGACAGAGGGTGAGTGTTGATTGTCTCTGAGTGTGTGAGGGGTGGGGGAGGGTAGATTTCTAAGGTTTTGTTGAGGTGTACGAATGTGTAAACCAGAGGTTTAGATGGGGTTTGTGTGAAAGTATAAGAGAGTCAAACGTGAGTTATACGGCGTGTCAGATAATCTGAACAGCAAAGGAATTTATAGAGAGTGTGGGGGGAGGGGGAGGGAGGGTGTACATGAGTTGGAAGACATGTGAAGACTCTTAAGAAGACAATTTCCATCGTTCAACGCCCACCAACTGACTTGTATTGTCTGTAACTTTCTTTTTATGTGTCTCCGCATCTTTATATCACTGATCCGCTCACATCTTTGGTAATGGCATGTCTAATTAGAACCTCGATATAGTCAATGCTCTCTCTCCCTCTCTCATTACCTCTACGCGTCTACACAGTGCAAGTCCAGGTCAAATTGTTTAATAAATTTAGTCTTCTGTAGCCTGTTGGTAATCACTTGATCACTTCATCTCTGAAATCAAAACTCACGATGGAACTCTTTGTCAACTTTGCTAAGTCAACGAGGATGAATAGGAAGTCATGTTGGTTTTGATGTCTGGGTACGTACTATGTTTTCTGAACTAGGGGGAGTTTAGTAATTAGTATTTTTATATAAAATATTATCTCTCTCATTTAGTATATAAATAAATGGCTATCGGGATAATCTTTTAGGAGGTGTCTTTTTTTTAAATAGGTATTTAATTGTAAAATAAAAAAAACACTTATTTAATAATTATGATTCTTTTGACACTCAAAATATAATATTTTAATAAGTTTAAATTTGAAGCTTTTAAAAAAACCTCTTAAATGACTTTTTCAGGTAAATTTTTTAGATCAGTTAATGAACCTATTTTGTAGTCCCTTTTATCTTTATGTTTTACACATAATTCTTACAATACTCACAAACTTATCTTCACGTTTATCTTGCAAACTTGTTTAATTGTTTACTCAACTTGAATATTTATTTTAAGATTTATATAATATTATTTGGTTTTTATATGTTTTAATATTTATATTTTATATTAGTTTTACTTATGTTATAATCCATATAAAAGATTTGGTTAAATATATTTTCATTTATGTTTTGTATGGTTTAAAATTATATAATAATTAATATATTGTACTTTGCATATTGTTTAATATATTTTAAATAATTTTTATAAGTATAAATAATTTTTATTATAAAATAAAATATAGTTAAATTAAAATTACTTTTTTTATGTTGCTAAATAGTAATATAATAATTTTTATTATTGTATGAAACTTTTTTAAAAAAATTTAATAACATTCAAACAGTCAACTAATTTCTTAAAAAATTTCTTCTTATAAAAAATTTACAGAGAAAAACTTTACGGACAAAAGGTTTAGTAATACAAACTCAACTAAAGAGAGGATAAGTGAACTCCCTAATGCCGTTTGTTGTATGGTATTTGCTAATTAAAGCGTGAATTAAACCAAGTAGAAGAATTAGTTGGAGGGAAGTGAGAAACATTAATGTGGAACTTTCCCTATAAGCACCAACTAATTTTATCTGGACATACAGTGTTTTTGTAGCTAAGCGACAATGGTTCCGTCCTTACATTTTGGAAGGTCCTAAATTCGATTCAAATTCGTTAACATCGTAACGTGTTAGAATAACCGTGATTAAAATTAATCCATTCAACTGTAAAAATTTTAAATCGTTTAAATTTTTTGTTTTAAATTTTATGATTTAAATTTTTTAATATTTGTATTAAAAATTTATTAATTTATTTGTTAATTTTTATTAATTAATAAAATTTTATAAACTAAAATAAATTAATTAATTTTTATTTAACAATCTATTTTTTAATTAATAGAGTTAATTTTATTTAACAATCTATTTTTAATTAAAATTTAACTTTGTTAATAAACAATAATATTATCTTTCAATCATATTTTAAAAATTTTAAATTAATTTAATATTAAATTAATTTTATGATAACCTAATATAAGTTAAAATGTAAAAAAAGAAGAAGAAAACATTATGGCACTATTCAATCCTTCAATTACCAACCAAAACTAATGATTTTATTAGTAGCTCATATCTGGTCAGTTGATTAAAAGTCTCATGATTTCAAATTTATAACGGATGTTCAGATATGACTCTATAATTAGACTCTGGCTCCTTATTCTGGCCTACCCGACATGCCCAATCACATCTATAATATGCAATTTTTACGGGGTGAAGATATGTACGGATGATTCCTCCCCTTATAATATATCTGAGAAACTTAATGATAAATTTAATTTAATCATAAAAATTTTAATTTGTTTAATTTTTTAGTTTAATCTTTATTTTTAATTTAATTTAATAATTTTATATAAAAAATGATAAATTTTTAATTAATTGGTTAGTTTCTATTAATTAATAAGTTTTTATAAATCAATTAATATTTAATAATCTCTTTATCAATTAAACTTTAAATTTTTCAATAAATAAGAATAACTTATTTAAATCATATTTCAAATTCTTTAATTTTATTCAATATTTAGTACGTTTTATGACGATTTGATACTGGTTGAACCATTCAAACCTTAAAGTTTTTAAAATTTGTCCCTTTGAGATATAATTTTAATATTTTTTGTGCATCTTCTATGTTATGTTTTATGTGGATGAATAAATGAGAAACTCTTGTTTTTTTAAATAGGTCCTTTTAACAATTGAAAAAATCAAGATAGATGAAAGATTAAGGTGTTTAATTATACTTTTTTTATTTTATATTTCTTAAAATTCTGTAAAAATTCTTGTTTGCTTTAGTTTTAAATTTTAAATTTTAGTTATAATCTCATTAAACTTCTATAATATACTAAAAATATATAAATTAGTTTAGTTTTCCTTTTTACTTTTTCATAATATGATTTTATTATTAACTAAATATAATAAATTTTAACTTTTTAATATTAATTAATAATTTATAAAATATTTAATTCTAAATAGTAATTTTATTTTTAATAATTTAAATATATACATTTTAATTCTAAATAAGTATGCGACACCAAACAAGCAATTATTATTTATGATTATTTAGGACATCAGGAGAAGGAAAGTTACGCAGTACCAGCTAATACCCCCTATAGGCAAGCCTAACAAGGACATGCCTGACGATTTTGATAGGATACTTTAACAACGCATGGTAATAAAGTTTACACTGGCTGTTTTCTCCAGCGTTGTCTCATGATGGATTGGAAATTTGAACTTCACTTTTGAGTTTTTACCATTTAAGGTGTCGTATTATCAGGTCTACTTATTCTGATACAGCAATGTCATAGTAAAATAATATCGCCTGGAAATTCAAAGAAAACCTCTACTAGACACGTATAATTCGATCGAGGAGATCAGGTTAGACTTGGCTTGCGATTGCGATTGCTTTCAACTTCATATTAATGGTTTGACTTTTTTTCTATCATTAATGTGGTGCAATCGTTAGGTATGCTGTTGTGTTTAATTAGTACAGCAGGGTCAAGCTTGTGCATTCAATCAACTTGTGGTCAATTTCTTATTAAATATAGCAGTACTATCATAAACGGAACAAAATTTTCAACATACTTATAAATAAATTGATTGCAATTATGATAATGTAATCACAATATTGCGGTAATTGTGATTTCAGTTTGCAATTTAAAATATTAAATATGATCTAATTTGGATGGAAAGAGTCTAGGAGTAGTTACTTTAATTTTATAAATCACATGGCCAAATGGTTAAGGTAGCTATCTCATCAAGTAGAAAATGCCCTTGAACAACGTACCTGTGTATCATTTTCCACCATGAATTTTTTTTTCAAAGTTAGGTGTAGGAACAGAGCGTTCAAAAATGTTGAGGAATTACATTAAATAGACATGTCAATAACATAAGGTGGTTGAAGCAATTCAATTGAATGGATTTGGCCACTCTTATCTCGTGTGATTCGTAGAGGCTTATCTTAGCATATCTGCAATAAACATCAAAGCCTTCACTTGTTTACATCGCACCATTTGTTTTGCGTTAGGTGGGTGGGGTAACCACCAAAATGTTCCAAGTGCCCAAAGTCAAGTCATTTTTATTGGAGTGGGTCTATTAATTAAGCAGAATAAAGAAAAGTATCATGACTACCATATCAGAGAAAGGGCTATAAGCCATAGTTTCACACTAAGCTGACCCCAAATTATTCATCTAAGACACACAATTGAGCATAATAAAGCATCGCATGCGAGAGGTGTATCGAAGTCTCGGAAAAAGCAATGAAACATAAATATTTCGTTAGTTCAGATAAAAGGGAAAGTGCTAGCAGAAATGACAATGGATGCCAAGTTAATAAATACAAAACAGGAAAAAGTGACAAGGGCAAAGGAAACTGTGTTGGTCGGCAGTGGCCCTTGGTGGTTCATATATCGTGTTAGGAGATTATTATAAATATTGGATCGGACCAACTTTTACCGGCTAATTAATGTGCTCATGGCCTAATTAATGTGCTCATGGCCTAATTAATGTGCTCAAAGTCAAAACGTACATCGCAAGTTGATCAATTGTTGCCCATTCTCCAATTGAAATCCTGTGACGAACCAGAAACAAACAAAATAATAATTTTTCAATAGATTATCATCATCGTAATTATTATATATACACAATATTTTAAAAATCGAAATAAAATTTAAATTAATAAAACAAAAAGTTTAAAATTTGAAATGTTCAACTACTACCTCTGATTTATAATAATTGTCGTTTTAGATATATTTTAATTATTCAAAATAAGTGTCATTCTTGATTTTGTATGCATGTTTATAATTTTACTTTCAAAATTAACCTTTAATTTCTTTCTCATCTTAATTACACAAATTACAAAACGGAGGTCACGAGGTAACTTTATGGGAGTATTAATAAGGGTATATCTATTATTTCATTAGCTTTTTTAATAAGCGTGCGTTTTTCTAAAACGACACTTATTATAAATAAGAGGAAGTAGTACTTAATTATTATAAAATTAATTAAAAATTAAATAAAATTAAACAATTTAAAATATAATCAAAAGAGATTGTCTTTACTTATTAAAATTTTTTAAGTTTAATTAAAAAAGTTATTAAATAATAAGAATAGAAACCGAAGAAGGTTAGATTCTCACGTAATTTTTTCACTTTCACCCAAAAACTGCCAAGTGTACCAATTTCTTCTTCGTAATTTTCTTGTTTTCTTTTATCTTTTAGGTACAATCGAGTGACATCCCTTTGATTGAATAGTTATTAGAAATTCGACTTCACAGAATAGTCCCCGTTTGGCCGTTTATGATCAATTTGATCTCGTTGAAGCCCTTTGAACAAGTTGTGAGCCAGTAATTAAATATTCTACATTTCATCCCATACCTTGAGTTCTTCAATTCATTCTTATCTGGATCAGAATATGAGAATACATTGATCGTATTCTCGCCAACTTGCCCGCAATGGACGTTTTGTGGTCATGTTCTCAATGTCTCCAGCATTAATGGAGCTCGATAGAGAAAGCTTATCAAAGACAAAATCTTCAACAAGGCTTGTGGATTATTATGCTTCTACTTTCGACGCCTTTTGGTGACGTAGCTAGGGAAGTAGATATACCATATCCTAAATTCTATAGAAAATTAACTAAATTGTCCAGCTGTCAGGATTTTCTACTTCACTTTTGAACATAAATTTATTACTTTCACGTTCCCATCTACTAAGATATGTACTGAAGTGATCAAGAAAGTAACAAAATGGTACTGAAGACTTTTCTCCATTCATACAGGTTATGCATTTGAAGCAACGACGTAACATGATTTTGTAACATCGCGATAAAAATGACATACGGTAACAGATGATAAGTGTTATTAAATATGAATGGTAATATTAATGAGTATGCTACGACAACCCATGTTATTAAAGATATGATGCTTTAGTAACAGTATTGACATGTTATTGTCAAATTTAATATGACATTTATTGATAGCTATAAATGCGTTTATATTATATTTTATAAATGCTATAAATTAGTTATTTGTAACAATTTTAAAATGTTATATGTTAACTTTTTTTAATATCCTTAAATTCTTGTAGATATGTATTTTGTAACAGTTTTGAAATGTTAAAAGTAATTTTTTTCATAACATTATTTAAATGTCATTATTGAGTTTATTATAATATTTATTAATAGCTATAAATGATTTTATGTTACATTTTGTAAATGTTATTAATTAACTATTTAAAACATATAGTAGATATGAATTTTGTAACATTTTAAAAATGTTATAGATAAGTTTTCCATGACATTGATGTTATTGTTTAGTTTATTATAGCATTTATTGATAGCTACAAATGATTTTATATTATATTTTATAAATATTATTAATTAACTATTTGTAACGTTTTTCAACTGTTATGTATTAACTTTAAAATGTTATAAAAGAGTTTTTTTGCAACATTACTAAAATGCTATTGTTGAGTCTATTATGATATTTATTAATAACAAACA
>JANVCL010000008.1:3991700-4006088 GCA_026546855.1 Erythroxylum incrassatum | reverse complement strand
CTAAAATACTGGCAAATGCATCTTTGTAATCATCAAGAGATCCTTCATCTTGGTTCGCCATATACGGTAGTTTATACCGTTTAAATTGATCATTTTGCTCGTCTTCACCTCCATTTACCAAATTAAGCTAAATTTGAGAAAACAGACCTCAAATATAAAACTAGGACATCAAAATTTAGCAGAAAAGATATCTTCTAAATTTTTACCCCAGGATCGGAATAGTGTCGTCGGATCCTATTAGAATAGGAACTGCGGGACCCGGTAAATAGTACCTAATGAAATAGTATCGTCGGACACACTGGAATAGTACTGCAGGACCCGATAAATAGTAATTTGTGAATAATACCGTAAATAGTAACAAGGAACCCAGGTACTATTGTTGCACAGTGCGTCACTTTGTCAATTAATTAAAACAACGTAAAAGTACTATTCATCACCTTTGTCATTTTACGTCAACTTTTCGAACGGATCAGGCCAAAAAATTCGTTGTAATTTTGTCTTCCTGGCGAAGTGCTTCTTTTCAAAAAATACCTTCAATGAAAACATAGCTCTGATACTATTTGTTGGGTGTAGAGGGTATATTTTGTAAAAAGGAAAAATAAAATGAGCAAAATAGACAGAATATTTAACATGGTTCACCCTTAACTTGGGGCTACGTCCACGGATAAAATTCAGAATATTTCTTCCACTATTATAAATAGTAGGTATACAAAGATAAAAGCAAAATAATGGCTCACAAGATGTTTCCCAACCTAAAAATACTAACCTCACTATTTTGTCACTCACTAACTCTTTAGGAAAATTTTTCCTAACTTCAGAGTATTTGATTTGCTCTGATTTCTCTTTGTTTTTTCTGTCTATACTTTGTTCTTCATCTCCTGCCTATTTATAGGCAAGAGACGTGGAATAGCTGGCTAAATCCAGCTAACCGTTAATTCTCTTCAATGTTGGTAGGCGTCAACTGTGGTAGGTGCCTACCAATTTGGAATGATGGAGTCCCTCTATGTGAGAGGGACCCATCTCCAACACTCGTTAGGGTGTTCTAACCTGTGTCACTAAATTCTATCAACATATTTATGTAGATCTTATATAAATATGTAGATAATATTTAATATAATAGAGTAAGAATTGAGTAATCGAAACAAATAATCTGATTCCCTTAAATTGTGTAATTGTGCATCCTACACTACTTAAAAAAGTTAATAGTAAGATCAATCTACACCACATTATATACTATGCTGAAAAGAAAAGATGCTTAATTCGATAGCTCTGTAATGGAAATACGTAGAAAAAACAAAAAGATAAAAGAGATAAACATCTCCTATAGTTTAAGAAATCTTAGAAAAATTCAATGATATTTAAAATTTTTGAAAAAATTTCTTCTAGTTTTCAGTTTTAAAGAAAAATTCCTTCTTTTAAATTTTAACTAAAAAATAATAATAAAATACACGGGTTGTAAATACACACTTGTACCAATCAAATATTATTTACGTGACGATTTAACATATATCTTAAATTTGAACCGAATTAATTAAATCTGACTTAAAGTAATAACTTATTGTGATTATTTTAAATTATTAATTTAAGTCAAATTTAATTAGTTCGAAGTAAAACTAAGACTTAAATTGAGATACTATTATGATTAGTCTACTTATTATATTTTAATTGGTGTATATGTTGTAAATGTTATAGAATAAGCATATCCTACCAAATTTTAAATCATTTGGAAAGACTTACTTCTCTCTTTGATATGATTTATAATGATAGAAGCTATAGTGCATGATTGGGTTATGAATTTCAAGCTGTCCTACATACATTGCCATACATTGTTAGCTATGAATGTTTAAGTCTTCTCACCGGTCAAGACAATGATGTGTTAATAATAGAAGAAGACGGTTAACTTTTTACAATCTTGGCTTTTTCTAAACCTAGTGGCAGTAATCATTTCACACAAGGTGTGTTAAGCCCACCATTCAAGACTTTCAGGGACTAAATAATCCCAAGTAACTATCACCCCTCAAGGTTCAAATCACTTGCCTTCCATGCTATAATTATGCATTTCTTCTGGTGGGACCAAAATTTCCTTCTTTTATGTCCTTGTTTTTTCTTTAGCATCACCAAATTTCAGGGAGCAGTTTGGCTGGGCTCATTAGGAAGATTTTCTCTTAACACTCTTAATTAATGCCTCTGCTACAACTATCTAACTATATATTTATTCTCTAAGCCATTGCTTGCAAGTTATTCCCTTCTCTTAACCATCTCTTCCAATCCAAGATGAAAAGAATGGATCTTTTCTGTGCTTCGCCAGCTTCCACAGCAATATGCTCAAGCCTAGACCAGAGGTCCATGGTTCGTCGAGCCACTAGACCTATCGACCGGCACAGCTCAAGACCTTATGCTCCTTGTGCTTCTCATGAATTGCCTATTGATCCTAGGCTCTTTTATGAAAAGTTCAGGAAGGGTAGTTCTGCTAAGCAGAATGATTATTTACATGGGAAAAGCTCAGCAGGTAGTAGAGATGGAAAAAACCAGGCTAAGCAAAGTGAGTTACGCAGAAAAAGCTCTGCGGATATAAGTGATGTGTATAGTTCTTCAAGTTCCTCTACGTATCTGCTAAGTGAGATTTCCGAGTCTGATAAGGTCTCTGCATTGGTTCCTAGTCAAGCAATACCTAAGCATCGTAGCTCAAGTCATTGCGGGTCTCCTGTTTGGAGATCCTCCCCGTTAGCTCGCTCTCGTGATTGGAGTTCTGGGTCTGGTCGTGTTTCTGAACTAGTTCCAGCTAAAGCGGCGAAGTCGAATCTTGTGATCTCAAGTGACTCTCCTGTTCTCAGATCATCTTCCTCGGCTCACTCTCATGATCAGGTTAATTTCTTTCCAATCTCATTCGTCTGGTCTATTAACTCAGATGAGGAAAGGAGATAATTGAAGGGATGAGATACCTGTGAAAGACAAAATTACTCCAAGAAAGTGAGATGATTTCTGATCATGGTTAATACTTAATGCATGTTCTTTACCAAATTCCACCAAAATTTTGCAGGTTGTAGTTTTGAGGGTGTCAATCCACTGCAAAGGATGTGAAGGAAAAGTGAGAAAACACATCTCCAAGATGGAAGGTAAGTTCCCATTTTAGTGCATATAATCCTTAAACCGTCTCTGTGTACATCACTCTGATAAGAAGCCTAACCTTGACCTGAAAGCAAGAAATTAGATACACAGTACTCCTGTGTCTTACTTGAGGAACATGATGACATACTCCCGTAGTTTAAGGTGATGATAGTCTTGAAATCTTATCCTTATGCAGGAGTGACATCCTTCAGTATAGATTTGGCGACCAAGAAAGTTACGGTAATAGGGAACGTGACCCCTTTAGGCGTGCTGGCAAGTGTGTCCAAGGTTAAGAGGGCTCAGCTTTGGCCTTCTGCATCACCGTCTCCTTGTTTTTCTACTTGAGTTCATTTCATACACTACAACTAGTTTGCTCATCTTTACATTACAATATAGAGCGTGGTGTATGATTACCCTGTTCATTTCAATAATCATGTCTGGTATGTAATGTAAATGGGAAGTGAGACGAGAATTATGATCTTTGCAAGTTGTTTAATCTAAAAGGTTGTAAAGTAAAAGGTGTTTTGTTTCTTTCTTTATCTCTTTCTCTTATGATCATGATCAATGTTTCTTGGAACAAACGATGGTGTTTCTCTAATACTTTCTTTGAATTTAAGAACTTGGCGCAGGCTGGCACTTTCTGAACATGTCTTCTTTGTTACTGATTCCCAAATAATATTCCCCAGGTGACCAACCTTGAACCAATTTATTGCAAATTTAAATGTGTACAAAGTACAAACTACACACCTACTACTACAGAAGCATGTTTATGCTCGGTTAATATGAAACATGGAATTTAGGTGGCTTTGATTAGAGTGCTTCCTTTAAATTTTTGGTAGGGATTCTGATCAAGAATAAAAAATATAAATCCAACACATAAAAAGAAAAGTAAAAGATACAAATATTCCTAATAAATTTGCTCATTTTAAAATAATTATTAATGTTTAAAATTAATTAAAAATATTTTGTATTATTAGAAATACTAAAAAATTATAGTAACAGTTTATCAAATACTTGTATTAACAGAATTCGAATAAGACTCAATAAAAAGGTATTTAAAAAATATTTTTAAAATCACATTTATTTAAAATAAACGAAATTACAAAAAACTGCATTTATATTAAAAATTATCTTATAAACAACATATAATTGAATACTCCTCGTACTAAATATGCCAACTGCTTCATTACAAGTTCATATAACGACATTAGATTACTCAACTCTAACAAAAGACATAGACTTCAATTTACTTTCTTTTCTTCTTAAATGCTTCTAAGAAAAAAAAATTATTCTGATTCACATTCCCCATCTCACCTTCCTTTGAAAAACCAACGATTCAATAAATATAATCACATAGGACATCTTTACAGAAATTCTGTGATAACACAATCATAGTCTCCAAGCAAAAGCACCTGATGCATTTTTTGTTGCTGCCAACATACGCTATTTGACATATATAATAACATGAAGCAGAATATGCATCATCGTAGTCTGTCAAGCCATTATCGGTGGCAAAGGTTGGCATTCCAGGACCAGGAGGGTCAGGTTATTGTTTGTTCTGGACATATATAGCTAGGAATCTGAAAGATGCACTCTTCTCTTTCGTTTTCTTTTATCTGTCTTCTGAGCATAATTTAGTATTTGATGGGTGCTACTTTTTCAGGATCAAACCCTGGAACTAGGGCTATGGTCTAATTAGTATTACTCTAATGAGAAGATTAGCGTTTTTAATATAATTATCAGTATATCAAAGTCTTTACGAAGTAGACACTTTTAATGGGTTGCATTTGAGTTTCGCAGTGGTTGTGGTTATGCCAACTAATCAAGTCTAATAGCCTAATCCTGACGTACCATTCACCTGACCACCAAATTTCGCTGCAACCAATTGATCTAACTTCTATGTTTTGATAGCGTTTTCAATGCTATTTTGCATGGTATTTGTGTTCGGCCCATACTTTAGACAAAAATGATTTTGTCGTTGAAGGTAAAAGCAAAAGATGTTCGAAAGGACCCGAGTAAGATGATTAGAAAAGACAACATAAGCAGGTAAGCTTCTTAGGCTGCTGTGCTAGGAATTCCACCCCACTATCCTGAATCGACAAGTTGAAAAATGTCATTTTACCTATATTTCACGATATATAAGGTACGACATGCATATGTGACGTTTCTTTTCTGCTATTGGATACATGCTTGTCATGTAAATGAAATGAAAACTGATTATAGCTACGACTTGATTTGGGACTTGGGAGTGGTTTGCTGCTATTTTCGGTTCTTTCTATGGGTGGACAGTCGAACAAAAGAAACAAATGATGACACCAACCAAAGCTACACTTTTTGGTTGCAAAGTCTACCCCAAATTCTCTAATGGTGGGGCTCTTTCTCTTTTGAAACCTGAGGATAATCTAATCCAAACAAGAGACAAATAAAAGGGTATTCAAACACTAAAGCTATTAAGCATAAGACTATAGAAGAAAGCAAGCAAGCAATCAAGCAACCAAAGTTCCTACTCAGGGGGGTGGTTATGTGGGTCATCTTTTTCTTTGGCTGCAATGTTTGGCATCCTTAATTCAAAATTTTTCCTAATCCTTGTTATCGTTTTCTTCTGTTCTTTTGACAATATGTTAAAGTAAGAATGGATATAAGTTTCTTTCTTCACTAAGAAATTTTGGTCGGCGAAACGTCGGTGGCGCGGCGTTTTATCTTTTAATTGGCAACATTAAAGTATGGGATCGATGGTGTTCGACTCTAGCCTGTGAGGTCTCATTTGTATTCCTTGAACAGTACAAAGCAAATGGACATAGGATCGCATAATGTTCACGTAATCACAAAATTTAATAAATTAGCTTTGGAAAAATCTTTCTATATGATGTTAACACTAAGACTTTGAGAGATGCTTTTACGTTGGCTGTAAGTACTTTCCTTGCTGTTTACTGTATCAGAACTTCAATATGAGTGAAAAAATTAAGTGAGGAACTTTTAACTTTGCATATTTGTTTTTAAAAGAAATGAAAGTATCAATTGTTTTATTAAAATTTAGTATAAAATATAAAAATTAAAATATGACATAAAGTATTTTTCATATTTATTATATTGATTTAGTATACATATTTATAATAAAGTTACCATAAGTATTCTCTACATGTATTTATTATAGAAATAAATTTAATTTTAAATTATTCCAATTAAAATATCGCGTTAAATTTCAAAAATAACATTTATTTATTAAAAATGAATCGATTTCAAAACATTTTATATCATATTTATTATTAAATTGTTAATTTTTCAATTTTTGTTAATTGCATATTATTAAAACATAATTAACATTGATTGAGTTTCTTATATTTTTTAAGAAGAGGAGCTTCATAAGAAGTTTGGAATAGGATAATGTTAGTAATCATGCATGTTATGTAAAAAATAACAGTTTTTAATTTAAAATTTGTTAGTTTATTTGAACTTAAAATTTATATTTAAATAAGGATATATAAATAACTAATTGACTTAATATTTGATTAAAATTGACATCATATAAAAGTTATTTTAAATTTAATTATATTCAAGTACCTTAGCTTTTTCTATAAAATATAATTATTTATTATGGAAACAATATCTTTTTGTATTTATTAGGATATATACATATTATTTAATATTATAAAATTAAAAATATTCTTTACAAAATATTATATTCGCAAATTTGATATAAATTATAAATTATAATTAATTGTATCAAACCTAAATGGAATACTGAATATTAAAAAAAAATATAGGGTGCAGGCAAAGCATGATTCTAAGATGAATGTATGCCAAATAGTAACCAGATAAAAGGACTCGTCCAAAATTCTTGGTATAGTGAACGACAAGCACAAGACTTGAGTGATTTGTTCTCTTTTTGTACCAATGGGCATCGAAAAAGATAAAGCAACAGACAAGATTGGAAGGGGACAGGATTGAGGAAATTGTGAATCATGAGCTCATTTAACTCCAAAAGCATCTTGTTCTGTTCTTCTCCTTTGGAAACATTGGTTGAAACCAAATTTTCAATGTCGAGTGTTTATATACTCTTTCTTAGATGAGATGTTAGGTTTCAAAAAGGTATACAAAAGTTAAAAATTTAAATTCGATGTCACCATGTGGTTCAAATTTTAAAGATTAAAAGATTGACTTGTTTCAGTAAAGCTCATGAATGAACCTTAGAAGTGATCTGCATCAACTACTAGGCCTCCTTTATAGTTCTTCGTGCCCCTGTATTGATGGCCCAACAGCTCCGGAGTGTCGACAAGGTAATAGGGTTTGGTCCAATTGCACCTACTTCATCCACAATACGGGTTTGGTAAAACAAAACAGAATTAGAAAAGAACAACCCATCTCATTTCTTCAATCACAGGGCTCAAGCTTCTGTACTAAGAATACCCATGCTAAGAACTCCCCTGTCATTGAGGGATAAAGACCGTTACAATGGCATTGTTTACATTCCTGAACTTGATAATGAGTATTACGAGGTACGTTTTGAGTATTTATTGGAATTTACCAATGCGGTATCACAAAGTAATGCAAATTCATTCAAATTGGTATTACCAAACTTGAACAATTCAAATAAAAACATAACCTTTTTTTTTCCCAGAGGTTTGAGGAATTTCAACCAAGTAGGTAGGAAACACACTAGTAAGCAAGGTACACATTGAATTGCAGCAAAGTCTCAGAACCATCCGTGTTGTGCTGGTTTATTCCTGAGAATGTTTTCACTGTTGCAAAGCCCTTGGCATTCACATACTTTCCGGTGCCTCCCATGACTGCGAGGTGAGACTCTGAAACAGCTGTGCGGTGGACACCAAAAAAGCTGATGCTATCAGCATAACCACCCTCTTCAAACATGGCTGTGAAAGCCATGGTCTGGCTGATACCATCTACAGAGCTCGCCACATAAAACCCTTGCGCCCTACCAATCAGACCTGAAGCAAGCTCGTGTCCCTCTGTTAGCTCATCGTCAATCACGGTCATCGTCCCAAACATAAGCTTTTGAACGGTTGCTCCAGGAGGAATCTGAACACCGCTTATGACAGGATTAACTCCAAACCCGCCATTGTTGTTGTTCCCATTGTTCTGAATCACATTAGCTGTGGTACCACCGAGGCCAGTGAGGAAAGGAAGATTGTTATTGTTGAGTATGCCGTTATTATTGTTGTTAACTGGAACACCATTGTTAACTGGTAATACTGCACCGTTGGGTTTGGCAAAAGGGACCTGACCATTGACTGCTGGATTGGTTACAATCCCAGTTACAGCTATAGCTGAGGGGTTTGAACCTCCAATTATGTCATGCATGAAGAAAGAGAGTGTGTGGTGCGAGTCTTCGTTAATAATTGTAGCACCAGTGGCTGCAGGTGGTGTACCAACAGCAGGAGCTGCATTGGCAAGAGGAGTGACAACCGAGCCAGGTGCCACAGGTGAAGAAAGGGGAATAGATGGTACCTCCTCATCGAGTATTCGAGCTGAGGCCGCCAAGGTGATTGAGAGCGCTAGAAAGAGAAGAGAGAGAATCACGCCAGGGACAGGAGAATTGTACTTTTGCATGGCCATTACGGTAAGAGATTAAGATGGTTTGATAATTTTGGGAAGATTCTCTTTAGACTACTGATGACAATTCATGATATTTTGCTTGTGTATATATATACCGTGCAATATATGGCTAACGAAACTTCTAAGATGGATTAGATAAGATGGAGTAGGTTCTTTCTAAGTGTGTTGGTTGGAGATCATTTTTGAAATATCCTTCAATGATAGCAGTGACATTTCAAACTTTGAGAAACCAGTTCCTTCATACTTAAACCACTGCTTCAGAAACTAATTATTAATCTTTTGTAGACTAAGATGTTCATCGATTTTGTGCCACCAATTCACTTGTGCTTGATTAGATGTAGGATTGCTCTAAATACATCAACCATTATTAGGGGCGTTTTGCATCACAATCATCTAGAAGAAAATATAGACAAGAACCTCAAAATGATGCTGCAATAAGGTTTTGCCCAAATAAATAAGGAGAAACTGATCATCAAGAAAAAGAAGTAACTAATCTTGTAAATTTCAACTTGTTTTTAATATGCCCTGGAGTTAAATATTCTACATGGTATCAGTTATCATAACAGTATCTAATTCAAAATTGATCTTCTTGACCACAACTCACGTGAGAAACCGTCATCTGTTTATTGGGGATTAGGATGCAATTCAATCATTAATCACCATTCACCAGTTATGTTCTTTCGACACCAACCCAATTCTCCCCAAGTCTTGTACTTGCTCAACATCTTATTATAGCTTCCAATCTTATTCCTCCCAATGGAAGGGGCATCAGTCTCGCTCAAAGAGACTTTTCCATAAATCTGCCAAAATTGTCAGACAAGAAACGCTGATCAAGACCCAAATCCAAGTATTGCTTATAGTTGAAGCTGGGCGGAGACCAGAAAGAATTCCACAAATCCACCTAGAGTTACAATGATGTTACAATACTTTGTTCATATTGTCGTCGCACGGTTGAAATCAACTCATTTACAAGTTCAATTGCTCTTGCATCCCATACACAAGAATTCCGAATAAGAATTTCCCAAGCATCCAAATCAAGTGTCATCTTTCTTTCCACCATCTCCTCCAAGACAAAACAAACACCATCTACGTTCCCAGACTTGGCCAAGCCAACGATCAAACAACTAAAGGTTTCAATGCGAGGACAGTGCCTACTTCTTAGCATTACACTCAGGACCTTCAAACTTCCCTCAAAATCACCAACTTTACAAAACCCATCAACCAACATTCTATAAGTTGCTGCATTCGCCTCACAACCTCCAAGTTGCATTTCAAATAACAATTTGTAAGCCTCTGCTGTTCTACCTACCTTACAAAGATAATTAATCAAGATATTATAAGTTATAACATCTGGCTTAAGCCATCTCTTTTTCATTTCAACAAGTAAAGATTTGGCCTCATCAAACTTCCCTCTCTTCGCGAGATCACTCATCAAAACGCCATAATTTATAACTTCTGGTTTACACCCTTGGTACTCCATATCAAATATCATCTTTTTGGCCTTCCCATGCTCGCCTGCAATGCACAAACCTTCCATCAACAAGGCATATGTTACCGCATTCGGGTGGTTCCCTTTCTTGATCATCTCCTTAAATAAGCCCTTGGCTTTATCCAGATCACGATTTCTACTGAAATGGCCTATAAGACTATTATACGTCACAATGTTTGGCTTCACCTTCATCTCAAGCATTTCGTCAAACACCTTCCGTGCTTTACCCAACTCACCCCTTGATAGCCACCCTTTGATCATGATATTAAACGGAACCGCATTCAAACGAATACCCAATTTAGTAGACCTCGAAAAGAAATCGTTCGCCTCAGGTAAACGATCATTGTCAACAAGAACATTCAAGAGAACATTAAAAGACTGCGACGTACGGGAACAGTTGAAACTCTTCATTCTATCAAATAGCTCCATGGCCTTATCAAACAACTGGGCTTTGCCATAATGTTGAAACAAAGCAATAAAAAGTGTCTCTCCGCAACGGACATTAGTATCCCGTACATGGCAGAGTACTGCCTCCACAGCTACAAAGTCGCCACAGCGAGCGAGCTTGTATATGAGCGCAGAGTACGAAGCGTAATCGTGCTTAAAGCCTGTTCGACGATATTCGTGAAAGAGAGAGATGGCTTTATCTGGGTCTTGAGTCTCTTTCAAATGGGTTAGAAACGGAAAGGTTGGTTTTTGCTTCCTTGGTGACGATCTCCGAGGCTTTTGGTTTCTTGGTTTGTCAATACGAAAAGCTCTGAGGTGCTGTTGATTGAAGCAGTGATTCTTTCTGATCGTTTTCGATCTAGAGAGGATCATCAAGCTGGTAGTTGAGAGAAGTGAACCACTATTGTTGAACTGGACGAAGACAAATCCAACCTTCTTTCACGACATTGTCAGTGACTTCTACAGGTTCTGTAGTTCCGTTTGTCCTTTTTAGAACAGAACAGAGCAGAACCTAAGCACCGGAAGGGTTTGTGTTTGATTTACATAACTGTATAACGTTATCAAGTTAAACACATCTATCAGAGTTCGAATTGTGGACAATTAAAAATATGAAAATCACAATTCAATTTCATAGCATCAGATTGTACCTTTTTATTTGTATCGTGGCTGATGAGCAATGTACATATTAACTCAGTTTACATTAGGCGAAATTCCAATTAGGCTTAACCCTTTTCTCTGATATTTATTTCGTTACTGGTCAATTCGTCCTTGCTTTTGCTTTTTGTTTTATCCTTTTTAAGCCTTTTCAAATGATTTGAGTCATAATATCAACTATTTATTCAAATATTTTTTTAATAAAATTACTTATTTAATATTAACTATTTATGTAAAAAATAATTAACGAGAGAATCATTTTAAAAAATTATAAAGATATAAGTATTAAGTGCTTATATCTTAGAAGGTGCTTGTTTGATGAATTTATAAAGGGGTTAATGAGTAAGAAATGAAAAGTGAGTGGTTGGTTGTTGATTATCATTATAGAGGCGATGGTTTGATATCTTACTTTTAGGAAATCCTCCCTACCCTCCATTTAGTATTTGAATAAAACTCATTTTAATACTAATCAATTAAATACAATTAATTAATTACAATATGATTACTAATTGTAATTAATTAAAATATAACTAATTAAAATTAAAATATTGTAATTAATTAATTAATTATATTGTAATTAATGAAAATATAATTAATTAATTACAATACAATTAAGTAAAATATAATTCATTCATTAATTAAAATGTTGTAATTAATTAATTATATTTTAATTAATTAATCACAATATAATTAATTAAAATAAAATTAATTAATTAAAATATAATTAATTTATTAATTAAAATATTCTAATTAATCAATACATTGTAATTAATAAATTAAAATATAATAAAATTTTATTTCTCAATATTTTTTACAAATCAACCACTATTAATAGTAACGGTAATCCTTTCTTTTTCTTAACCAACCATCATAGTTATAATGATAATATCCATTTTCATTCCTCACCATATTTATTCTAATTTATATTACCATTCTTCCATATAAAACAATCGCCCCCTTAGTATTTATTTGAATACTCTCATAAGAATTTAGATAAAGCAGGATGAGTCAACATCATCATTTTCTCTAATATCTTTCATCAAGCCTTAAAAATACTAAAAGCTTTCTCCATAAACTTATCAATAATGAATGAGTTTGACTAAAAGTTGCTCGAGATCTTCTTAGATTTGCAAGGTTAATAGAAGAACTTTGAGAGATCACTAAAATCTCATTCAAAATGAACTTGAAAAAGGGTTTTGTCGGATCACACCAAGAATTTTCCCTTAAATGTAGCACTAATAGGCTTAATGTGAAAATGAGTCTGTAAAAATATTATCGATTTAATTTCTAATTTAACGAAATATAATTTTTTATTTTCAAAATTTTAAAAATTGAAAATATATTAAATTGAAATAAAATTATTTTAAAAATGTTTATATTAATGTCTTGAAATTTAAACTAGGTAAAAAATAATTAATTTAAATTTAACTTCTTAATTTTAGCTTAAATTGAATTGAATTAAATACAATATACAAATGATAACAATATTATATACTAAATATTGATATAAAAGGTGACCTAAATATTGGATTTATACAAAGTAATTAATGTAATATAATTAGTGATAAGAAATTTAAAAGTGTGTAATTTTTTGAAAATTTTAATTTAATATTAAATATTTTAATTTTTAATTTAATGATAAACTTTTTAAAATTTTATAAATTAAGTTCAATTTCTCAATCTCTTTAAATAATTTGTAATAACTTTTGGATATAATAATCTTTTAGTTCCTTAATTTATCAACCACTAAAGGAAAGCGCTTCTTATAATAGCGTTTTTAAAATTAGCTAATTGATTTTAATCTGCTAGCCCAATCAATTAATTACCAAATATAATTATTAGCGATTTGATATAGTCAAATAGTTAAAACCTTTCAATTGGCTAAAAAATGATTGATAAGTCATTTACCAAACAAAATCTAAGTCGTAAAAGATTAGTCTTTTTTCTATTTTACCATATATCATATTCAAGTCAAGATAGAGAGATGATGCAAGCATATGTATTAGGGATGATAAAATTGATCTATCCTCCCAAAATTAATGGATCAAATTTGAGTTCAATGGAACATTTAGAAATGTTTCACCTTATTCGAATCGTTTATATACAATAACATTATTTTATTTAATAATTAAAAATAAATTAATTATATATTAAAATTATACAAAGATTATAACTTAAATTTATGCAACAAATATAACAGCAACAACAATTAAGTTCGTTTGGTTTCATTTCTATTTTTTTGTGAATTTTAGTTTTTGTTTTCTATTTCTAATTTTTGATTTTCTTTCTAATAAAAATAAAAACTTATTTAGTTATTAATGTCAATTTAGTTACATTTTTATTACTAATGATAATTACGTATTAGATAAAATTTAAAAATAATTATTTTTAATTAATTAAATTTATTTTAATCTCTTCTATAATATTGATTAATAAAATTTTAATGAAATTATTTATTATGTTAAAATAAATCATTTAAAATTTATTTTTATTGTTAAAATAATTTGTATTTTAAATATATTTTAATTATTAAATCAAAATTTATTTGAAATTTAATATTCTGAAGATATTTTAAATTTATTGTATTTATTAATAATTTTTTGATAATTTTATTTAATTTAATTCAAAAAATTAAATAAAATTAAATTATTCATAATTTTAATTAATAATTAATATATTAATATATTAAATAATATATATTTATTTAATGGTAAATCAAATAATAAAAAGACAAAAGTACAAAACGGACATCTCTTTTTGGGGCTTTCATAAATTTTGGAAACTCAAAGAACAAAATTTTTTGACTAAATTTTTTCAAAAAAAAGAAACAAACAGAACTTAAAAGTATCATTGAGATACAAAATTTGGAGAAATCTAAAAATATCAAACTTGCTACTAAATTAGTGACAGAGCCTGGGACGGAGATATGTGAGGCCTAAATAAAATAAAATTTTTACATCAAAACTAAATAAAAAAACAAAGTTTTATTAAGAATATAAAATAGTTAAAATTACAATGATCCTCGCCTACTTTTCATATATTGAAATCTTTTCATAACAAGATCATTGTCAATATTTGCAAATACATCTCTTTCAATGTAACACACTAAACAATCA
>JANVCL010000008.1:3981112-3991600 GCA_026546855.1 Erythroxylum incrassatum | reverse complement strand
TCTTTCACGATCAGCTGAAAAAAGATAACAATATAAGCAGTATGCAGCATCTTTTTCAACACTATATTCCAACCAATTCCTGAAATCATCAAACCATGATACAATAAATCTTCGCTTACAATCTCCATCTATAATTTGAGGAAAGTTATGATTTCGAGGTTGACAAGGACCTTTTAATAAATAAGCTCTACACACCTAATCTCGTTTTTCAGGAGGATATTCCATTATATTAGCTCTCAATCCTGGATGGGAAGAAAGATTTTCTAAGTCAATCATAAGTTCTTCAATAATAACCTCCTTCGATGCTGGAGATGCTTTATTAACATTCTGATTTCAATCACACGATGATGACTGAAGAGTCGGTCTTAATTTTTTAAAATATTTTTTCATAACTGAAAAATAAAAAAATTAGTTAGAACCAATATTTACGAATTCTATAAAATTAAAATTTTCCATTAAACATTAATCAATCCGCGTAATCACTTTTCTATTTAACAAAAAAATGCAATTTTTCCATTAAAACTAATCAATCCGCTGTCTGCATTATCACTTTTATATTTGTCTTACCTTTTTTAATCGTCAGTTGTCACCCTATGAACTATCCAAGAGCTAATTGTCTATAATCCACTAAAGAGCAGATGAGAATTGACGACAACGACTTCTATTAAGATCTTCCAGAAGAGCAACCCTATGATAGTGTTTTAATATATTATAGATGACGGCAACAAAGAGTAACCTATGATAAGGTTTTAATAAATTATATATATTATAGATGATGACAACGTTGCTCTTTGTTATAGGGTTTTGATATATTATATTATATTATATATATATTAATTAAAAATAAAAATATTTATATTTTAAAAAACTTGGGAAGCCCAGTACACATTCTCCGTCCTTGTACTAAATACTCTTTTCTTGTGCAACAAATATACATGTTATTATGTATTATGTAAATAATAGAGAGAAGGGTTCCCTAGTATATTATAAATAAGTTAAACTTCTGAAATACTATTATTGGATCGTACAAATTTATTGTCTTAATCTCTATATTTGATTCTTATTTATTAGTATATTTTGTTAAATATAAAAACAGAAAAAAAAAAGTTGTTACTAACCTTTGAACCGATTGAACTTGACGTAGAGTTAAGATTTGACCCACTGCGAACTTAATACATATAATAATAAGATAAGTGAGACTGTATGAAAGTAAAACTAAAGAGAGTGACATTCACAAGTTATAAATTAGGATATAGTATATTTTTTTAATCAAAATAGTCATGTACAAAACTGAAGGAAGTCCCAATGAAAATGGTCTTCTGTCCTTAAATTTTCACTTTGACATGAACCTGAACATATGGTATGGTAAAAAGTGTCTACACTCTGATAATCCTTTCCATCTGTGAAAATTAGTGTTAATCTATTCTAATATCAAACCAAGGTTGCTCATTTGCAGAAAATGATGAAGCTTTCAAACCTGTACAGGTTACAAGCAGCATGACTAGAAAAAGTTAAGGCTCAATGTTATACGAACAGCTCTTCAATTAATTCACCTACAAGTAATTTCTCCAAATCAATAACACATATCTCAGATTCTGTTGCAGAAAATTGATTCCTCCAACCCAAATCCCATGTTCCACTAAAAACTTCTTTGCACCATATATCTCCATCTAATATTGCAAAAAGATCATCACTGTGAGGGTTGTTTCCATCAGGGTCAGAGTAGCTTTCAAGAGTCTCAACTCCTTCACAAATTTCGTCCAGCAACTGACGTTGAGTTAAAGAACTTCTGACACCCCCCGCATAAGACGGAAGAAGAGGATGTCTTGTTACTGAATCTTGGAGGCTTCTACGTCCAGTGAACTCATTTGCATAGTCTAAGTAGAGTTTCATCTCAGTTTCTCCGGATTCGCTCACTGCAGTTGTTGGTATGACCTCTGGACAGCCCAAATTGAGATGAAAAAGCTCAGCTGCTTGAGTTAGAAAAGATGGATTGTTCAAAAGCAGATCTTTTAGGTGGGGTCTTTTCTTGAAACTCGTGAGGTCCGCCATGGGATTGCCGTGATTATCAGCTTCTTCTGAAGATTTAGCTGTAGAATCCTTTGCATATTCACAGTTCAGCAATGCAAAATTGCAGAGAGAACTCCGGTTGTTACTGCAATGCTCTATAAGGATAGGAAAATTGCAGGTTGTAATGGGCATTATGACAAAGCATGTATAAACTACAAACCATATGCTTAGAATAATTGCAACTAATAATTCCTTCCTGATAATGCATACGTAAACATTACATGCAATTCATTATTCTCACTAGTATTGCAACTGTTAATGCACCCTGAAAGGGATTACCTTTTCTTTGAATTGTTAAGACATCAACTTGGGTCTGTGTGGGCAGCTGGTCTATAGGCAAGCTGTTGCTTATTTCCATAACACAGTGATTACTGCATCCGAGATCATTGCTCTTAACATCTAAGTTCTCAATCTGCAGAGAATATTGACAAGTGGATTTCAAATTCATAACTTAGTACAGTTATGGCTTTAGTTACCATTTAAAAGATTTCTAAAGCAAGCCAAGATTTGATTACGGACAAGCAAGATTCTCGGAAAGAAAGTAAATCAATGTATATCAAGAAACGAATTAAACTGCAAGTTTCAGAAAAGAAGAACTAGAAGCAGGACTCACATCCGGTATAGTTGCTTTAACCTCACTGAGTGGCTTCTCCCTTGCTTTCTGATCTTTATAATCCTGAATAATTCCGGTCTGTGTTGTTTCTCTCAAGATGGTTTTTGGTTCCTTTCTGTGCTGCTGTGGAGTTTCTGTCTTCGTAACTACAATTCTATTTCCGAGCTTTCTCTGTTCTTTAGAAGTCATCTTAGCTAGGTCTTGAGATCTTGAACTACTTCTGCAATTGACAGCATCTCTTTCCACTACTTTCTTGTTGCTAACATCGTTGCGAATCTTGTCCACATTCTTACGTGTTTTCTCTGATCCCTCCTCCTGTTGGTTAGTTGTAGGCGTCAAAGCTTGCATTTTGGTTGAGGCCTTTGATTTTGTCCAAACTACTTTCTCTTTTTCTCTTGAACCTGCTTCGTGATCCTCTTGTCCTTTTTGGATAAGCCTTTTTTTCAGGTAACCTTCTGATTCCAATTTTGTGTCAATTCTGTTACCAGTTGCTCTCTGTTTCTCGTTAATTGGTTTTACCCCTTCTTCATTTGATTTTACAGCATGCCATTTATGCTCTAGAGATCCTTCTTCCTGTTTATGCCTTCCAAATGCAGTCTCTTCTGCTTCTATTTTGTAGGACCTTTTGCTAAAATCCAAAGACCCTTCTTTATATTTTGTTGATTTAGGAGCAAGCCATCCTTGTAGTTTGGTCTCTTCAGGCAACATCCTTGTGTTCAGAACCCCCTTATTCCAAGTAATCGGAGCAAGTTCATGATCTGATTCCAAGCATTCAACAGGCAGAGGTTTTATCAGCACAATAGGCGGAATATCATTAGCCAAACTAAGTTCAGAATATGAACCACTGGAATGAGGATGGGAAGCAAGTTCTTTGATAAAACTTCTTTTCAATCGTCCATTAAGTTGCATGGTTTCTAGCAATTCGTTCAATGACCTTTGCTCAGACACAACCTTGGGAATTGAGGGTTGAGGCTTCCTTGTCTTTGGTGTTTCAACATCAAAAACTGTCCTCCTCTGCCCCAGGATTCTGTCACTTTCTAACCGTCTCTGTGGATTTTTTTCCAATGACGTTTTAGGCATGTAATCTAGACCCATCAACTTGGCAATCACATTTTGACTTTTCACCTTCGGTTGATCTGTCGCTAATCTGAAATAACTAATGGATTGACAGCTGTTGGATCGAAATTCTGATGATTGGCTTGAGCTTGTTGACGGCTCATCTGAAACCGAGCTCATTTTTCTTCCATCATAATAAAGCTTCTTCGTGATTGGACTACTTTGCCCAGCAATGTTGTCTCTGACTGCTTTTCTAATCTCTTCAATGAAGTCCCTTGAAGACCCATCGGCTGAAACCCGATGCTTTCCAAATCCAGTCAATTTGTTTCCTTCTCTGGATCGAAATGTACGTGTCCCTTCAAATTCCATTTCATGATTTCTTCCTTTCTGTTGCTTCCCATTCTGTTTCTTCTTCAACTGAGCCATACAGGTCGAGGCTTCTTGCAACTTTCCAAGCATTAACAACGACTCTTGCAGACCAAGACTTCCTTTTAACAAATCCTTTTCGATATCTTTAGATTGAACATCGTGGTTAAGGCCCCTAGACCATGAATCAATTACCTGATTCAGCTTCTGAGTTTCTTTAAAGACTTCTAGGAGCTGAAGTGACCGTGGACTACGACACCCTTCTCTCCTCACTTTAGAGATCATCATATCTTCTTTCTCTGCCTTAAGTGGCGATGATCGATTATAATTCTTTTGTTTCGATCGAGTTTCCATCTTGGGCTCCATTTTACGTGAAACCCTCTTGGGTTTTATAACCGTGCCACATTCTACAACTCCTTTCGAATCATCACAAGTTATAAACGGCCTATACATGTTCTGTGACAGAATCGTAGTTTGAAAATTTCAGATGCTTGCATACTTAGATTCCGATCCAATGAAAACTCATACACAATACAGACACTATTTGCATATTATCTAATCCAACTTTCTAAAACTCATAAACAATTACATAAAACCTAAGTCGTATGGCTACGTCTTAAAAAAAAAAATCATCTGCCACCATGATAGCGACAATGGTGAAAACAATTTCCTTTCTGAAATTTTCAGAAAGGATTGATGGAAAAATCCAAAAGATCAAGTCCAAATTCTCAGAGATTTTTTCTTTTTGATCGAAAACGACCTTAAAAACACCTGCCAAGGGCTCAGCTTGACAGCTTCAGTTTTCATGCTTAAAACACGTAACACACCTTATAGAAACTTGCAGGCCAAAGCACCTCCATTTCGAATTCTTTTACATACTAAAGTTTAAAATAACTGGAAATAGAATCTTACGAGTACCTGAATTTTCAGTTCAGTCGTCGTCAGCTTTCATAAACCCAGTACTCTCAGCACCTTCACAGTCCAAGAAAACAAAGTCAAAACTAGTATTAAAGATGAGAAAACTAGAAACCCAGATGAGGAAATGCAAAGATAACAATCACCATGAATGTACTCAGAGACTTCTGACCTGAAAACTCCCCACCTGAATCGCAGATCCACAAAGAAGAACTAAATCAGTCGGCGCATTGACTTTGTTAGTGTATATGTACAACGCGTGTGCTCCCTTAGAATCTCTTTCCAAAGCTAAACAAGCGAGTCCAAGATGATGTGCTCCGAGCTTTTCTCATTTTTTTTTCTGAAAAAAAAACAGCTTTAAAAGACGAGACGATCATGGAGAGATCATTAAGATATCAACTTGGATTCTTTGTCGTACACGAGAGCGCTGCACAGAATCTGTTTAAAACTACGAGGAGGGAAGTGACGCGTGAGGCAGGTTAACTTAACAATATGATCACTCACCATGTTGCAGAAGTTAGTTTTGTTCTGTGGGCTTGACAAAATCATGGGGGTTTTCATGGAGGAAACTGCCACTAATCATGCTAGTTATGGTAGTTTTTACTTCTTTGTACTACCATAGTTTTTAAATTTTTTCCATTTTTTGAGTACAACATTCCAACTTGTAATAAATTTATTAGTTGTTTGGTGTTAAATCCTAATCAGGTTGAGGTGGGACAAAAAGGGTCTGTATTTCGCAAACACACGTACGTTAGTTGGGAACAGATTTTCTTGGCATTAACTGGTAGGCCATACTTCCTAATCTACGTTAACTCAGGTAGACCACTTGTTAATTCCACTTTCTGATCTTCATCTGAGTTTGCACCTCCTGAATTATTACCAAGACCAGACCACATAAAATACATATGAATGATACATTGTAATCATAACTTTTTAAGGCTTTGTACTTCATCAGCTTATGGAAAGGGGAAGATTCTTGTCTTTATCAGACATCGTGAGACCCAGCATCCACCAAATACTGTAGCTTATAGTGAAACCAAGAGAGTCGAGTCATGAAGCTCTACTAAATAGGGAATTAAGCGAAGGCAGATGGTCACAAGACTCTTGACTCTCTCCGTTACCTCTTTCGGTGCCTCTCATTAAATGCCCATTACTCTCAACGCAGCTTCTTTATCTTGCATCAGCTCTTTGGTAATTATAAGTTCCTGTATGGGCTCCACTCAAACGAATAGTTTGAATTTCAAATGTCTTCATGTTGTTCACGTAATTTTAACAGATTTTTGGGTCGTTTTCGTCAGGAAAAATATGAGTTGTATGTACAGACTTGAGTGGGCTGACTTATGGACTAGAGAGGGCATATTTATGGGTCATCACAAGAGAAAAGAAGCCCAGTCTTACTGAAGTGTGAAATCACGACAAGTCAGGTACTACATAATTTTATCCCTATTTAATAAAGAAGTTGTTTTCAATAAATCCACATACAATACGCCGTAACGATATTACAAAATTTTAATAAATATTTCACAAAAAGTTTCATTTTAGTATTTTTTTTCAATTCCATAAATTATTTTATAATTTTAAAATGAAAATTTACATTTTAAAAATAGGGACTTTTAAATATTTTATCTTATTTTCAAATGCTGACCATTAATTAAAATAAAAGTTAAATAAAAAAGGTGACTCATAAAAAGATTAGAAAAATTTTATAGTATTTATTTATAAACTTTATATTAATTTATGTTGTATCAGAATTTATGATTCATCTTTTATATTGAATTTATTATTTAATTTTTAAGTGTTTTAACTAGAATATATCACTCATAGATTATTAAATACATTAAAAGTTTTATTTAAAGATAGAAGATTTTCTCATTATAAAAAAACCCAAAATATATGTATAATTTGATATTTGACTTTATATAGATAATCACAATTAATATTTAAATATGCTAAACACACACCATTCCCATATCATCGGGAAAACGGGAAATTTCTTTTCTTGCATAAAATCCTAACAGACTGTTTTGAAACCTTTAAATTGAATTCATTAACGAATTAGATTCAATTACATTAATGAAATTGAATTGAATTCAAATTACACTATTTGGAACAAACTCAACAATATTAGAAATGAGTTTAACTACACTGTTTGGAATGAGAATAAATACAGTGAATAATGAAAATGAATATTATTATTATTATAGTGGTTGGTTAATAAAAAAATGATTACTATTACCATTAATAGTAGTTGATTTGTAAAAAATATTGAAAAATAAAATTTTATTATATTTTAATTCATTAATTAACCATATTTTAATTACTTATATTGTAATTAATCAATTACAATATATTGATTAATTAAAATATTGAAATTAATTTTAATTAATTATATTGTAATTGACTATATTTTATAATTAATTAGTTATATTTTAATTAATTAATTATTAATAATATTTTAATTAATAAACTTTAATGAATGTCTGGTTATAAACTCACAGTAAACAACAATTTTAATAATTATATTTTAATTAATTAATTATTAATAATATTTTAACTAATGAATGAATTATATTTTAATTAATTATATTGTTATTAATTAATTATTAATAATATTTCAAGTAATAAACTTTGATGAAAGTCTGGTTATAAACTCACAACAAACAACAATTTTTTATTTAAAGATATCTTCTTCAAGTTTCAATGTAATTAAATTCCTATGCTTAGAGGAGTGAATTCAATTTATAAAGAAGATAGATTTCAATTACATACATAAATTGAATTCAATGCTTAGAGGAGTAAATTCAATTTATAAAGAAGATAGATTTCAATTACATACATAAATTGAATTCATCCCATTTATGTGTTTCCAAACAACTGAATTGAATTCAATTACACGCTCCTTTCCAAACACCCCCTAAACAAATTCCAAATCCCCTTTATAAATTGCCCATCCTCTTCTTTTCCCCATGAAAATTGAAAGTTGAAACCCTAAATAAGTCCCTCTTCATTTAATAATATCACGCATTAATACTTCCTTTTGTTTTCCTATCTCTCTCGATCTTCCCGGCTACTCTCTCTACTCGATCTGCGTTTAGGTTGTTCGATTCTGTTCTGAAGGTAATTTCTTCCTTGAAAGTAACCCGTCGCTATTTAGGGTTTTTGATTTGAGGTTCAAAGTCAGATTTTTTTATATTGGTTTAACAATCGGGGGCATCGATTTGCGTTTTGCCTTCTTCGTAATTCTCAATCGCTATCTTTGAGTATGTTTTAATGTGAGAGAGAAGAGGAATAATCGGATCCCTAATTCCTTGATGCTTTTCCCCTAATTGTCTCAATTTTGTGTGAGAGGTGGAGACATATAAAAGGATCTAATTGCTTAGATGAGCGGTAGACTTTTCAAATGGTGTGTGTAATGTGATATGCTTTCAAAAGACGCTGATTTCATTTACTCTGAGCAGATTTACTTCTGCTTTGTGGTCAAGGTTCGAACTTCTCTGCAAATTCAATGGCTACTTCTGTGGATATGACTCTGGATGATATTATTAAGAAGAACAGAGAGAGGACCAGAGGGCGAGGTAGGGCTCGTCGAGGCCAGGGACCCGGTAGGTCCTTTGGCGCTGGAAGAATGCCTGGGAGGGTTCGTAAAGGTCCTCTATCATTAAATGCTCGAGCATCACAATATTGGATTGCCAAGGCAAGCTCAAAACTGTTGATTGAGAACCTGATGTGCTTATGACTTGAGGATCTCTAACTATGCTTTAGAAATCAAAAGTAAATGTAAAAATCGTGGGGAAACTCATTTGGTCTTCAGCCACTAACAGGATTTCTGCCTGTGGCATTAATATGATATCTCTGAGGACTTAGTTATACCTGAGGGATAGTTGGGCGTTTATTCGGAGCTTTGCCTCAGATCTGGTCTCACTAAGTATACGCAGAAATTTAATGGGATCTGCATCAAGTAAATATGCTACTTGCATGCTATGGGGCTTTACCTGGAGGATGGGACTGTCCAAGTAGCATAATATAATGTCAATTTACTGTTAAATCTACTTAACCCTACTATATAGTAGAGTATGATGTTCTGCTTAATTAGAAGGGAAGTAAGATGGATCCTCTTGCTATTTGTGGGGTTTCTTTGGTTGCAAGATCTCAGTTTCTCTTCTAGTTTATGGTGTTATTGCAAAGGAGCTTCCTTCGCTTAACTTCAGAACGGGAGCTCTCATCTCTATCAAAGCACCTGTTTTGACATGCAGTGGCTGAAGTCCTTTTACCCCCATCTGTCATCCATTAGCTTAATTTCCTGAGACTTGGTGACATGGCCTTGCTAATCTGCAGTAACATTTGTGCTTTGGCAATTTTGCTGATCTAAGATTGATTTGCGAGAATGGTGATTTTGTTTACTGGTAATGAGCTGATGTATTCTATTTGCTTTCATCAGTCTTCACGCAAAACCAGGAATTTACCTTGGCAGCATGACTTGCTCGAAGATAGCATTAGAGCTGCAGGGATAACTGGAGTAGAAGTTGGCACCAAAGTATATATCTCTAATTTGGATTATGGAATTAGCAATGAAGATATAAGGGTATGAATTGAGCCATATGTTTTGAGATTTGCTGGTTTGTATGGTGGAGTTCTGAAGTAAAGTTTTCTGGAATCAGGAGCTTTTCGCAGAGGTTGGTGAAGTCAAAAGATATGCTGTGCACTATGACAAAACTGGTCGCGCTAGTGTAAGTTCTATGGCTACACAAATGGCTTGCACTTGCATTACATTTAATCTTACCCTAACTGAGCTTGAAATCATTTTATGACTAGATGTGACTTGTGTATGAAATGCATTGGGAGTTTGGAGCATGTAAAATGGTGAAGTACTGTAGTCTTTGTGCAATATCTTTTATTAAAGAGCATATGCTATTACATAAGTTTCTGTTTTCTGCAATGATGTTATGCGCCGCAGAATACCCATGTTGACAGTGTTTAAGTTTGTGTAAGAGAATGTCAGTGCTTTAATCATTGATTAGTCTTAAAGTGGCTCAAGACATTAACGCTCCTACACCTGATCTTTTTTTTTTCCGTTTTTCTTTTGGACGTTTTGGTATATCCTTTAATATGATCTTATTATGTGATTTGATTGCAGGGTTCAGCTGAAGTTGTATACGTTAGGAGAACTGATGCACTTGCAGCTCTTAAAAAGTATAACAATGTACTTTTGGATGGAAAACCAATGAAAATTGAGATTATGGGTGCCTCAGAAATGCCTATTTCAGCTCAAATGAATCTATCTGGAGTGAATGGAACAGGGAACAGGGCAGTTGTTAGGAAGTACGTAGTTCATACTTTCTTTCTTTTCTTCTGTTAAGTTGACAACTGCTGAGTGTAGTTTTATGTCATCCCCAAAGTCTGGTTTGTGGGATAAAGTTTATCTGATACATGGAACTTTTTGAAGTCAAATTCCTAGTTGGTTATATGAA